>JBAMJV010008736.1:0-37762 GCA_037951105.1 Echinarachnius parma
TATTTATGTATATATGTGTAAGCAAACATTATTACCAACTCATTTTGTTCAAGATTTCCCTTTAAATGCAAATATCCATTCATATTCTACTCATAGTCATGACGATTTTCATATTCCTAAAGTTCGAACCTCCTTAGCGCAAAGCAATTTGATTTATAATGGTCCTATTACGTGGAATAAATTACCTTGCAACTTAAAATCATGTAATTCATTGAACCAATTTAAGCGAAACATGAAAAAATACTTAATTTTGAATTATACACCGTAATATTAATTCAAACCTTTTCGAACAGAATGATCATGCATTATGTAATATAATATTTTGTATAGGCATGTTTGTTGTTGATGTTGATGTTTGTTAGGGCTTCCTTTATTCTTATATATATTTATATTTCATATTATGTTTAGGTATCGGCATTTTATAAGTCAATGACTTCCTGCCACGATACCTTCCATACGCTAGATAAAAATACACTCATACTTATTTCCTTCTTTGTTTTACCTATGTTATCTCTTCTAAATGTTATTTTGCTTATTTGTCATTTTAATGCAATGAGTATACTTTGTATATAATATATAATGTTGTTTTTTTTTTTATTTGCATATGGAAAAATAAATTGAAACTTGAAACTTGAAACTTGTATACTTAGAAGTGGTTCACGTATAGCATTGTGTACGATTTGTTATGACTGCCAGAATACATTGCTTCAAAGGAAGTGGAAAGCGCACTTGTAGATTGAGTATGAATGTACATGTGTACAATTATTATACTCATCACCAACACATGACATAAATTAGATTATTTCATATTTTGTATGTAAATTCAAAGATAAAAATGGCCTTGTGGCTCAATGGTTAGATCACCGGTCTAGCAATCCAGAAGTCTCGGGTTCGATTACCGGCGAAGCCCAATTATCTTTGCTCATTTTTTACATTTTCATTTGTACATTTATTTTGCGAGCTACATTATCGAAAAGATAATAATAGTTTATGTGTCCATTATTGCTGTCCCAATTTACTGTTTATTTAACATGTTTAAGGCCGATTTCATCTATTTCTATGACATCATCAGGACTAGTCAGAAATCAATCGGACGCCGACTCTACATGGAGTTTTCTTTTATAACTCTGACTTAGTATAGGTTTTCCCGCTCAAGTAATCGTTGGTATCGGTCTTCCAAATTCCGAATAAGTGCAAGCGAATTCATGCATACGCATAAGCTTTCGTGAATAGACGCATAAGTTCATTTATGGGCACTCGAATTCGCGAATGTGCAGCCAACTGTCAACTGCCCTTTCGCGAATTCGAATGACCATTGACATGATTGATGAAAAGGTATGCTCTTTGTGCAAATTCACTTGCTCCTACGTGATTTTGAACGACTATTTACGAATTCGAATGCTGCTTTGACACGGCGATCGCAAATCGCGCGAATTCGTTTGCTCCTATTATCAATTAGAATGACACAATTGCAAAATTGAGCGGGAAAACCTATACTATAGGTTTTCCCATTCATTTTAACACTGTCGTCATTCAATTTCATTAATTTGTCATTCAAATTCGTCCCGAGGAACCACCAGAGCGCAAATCCTAACTTCAATTTCGTCTTTCGTCAATCAATTTCGTCAAAGATCACACAATTTAGTCATTAGGCACACATTTTCGTCAATTGCAAATCAAATTCGTCGGTCACAGTTGCTGAACACATAAAAGCGAAAGCAATTTCGTCAATTGGCAACCAATTTCATTTGCAATTGACGAAAATGTGTGCCTAATGACTAAATTGTGTGATCTTTGACGAAATTGATTGACGAAAGACGAAATTGAAGTTAGGATTTGCGCTCTGGTGGTTCCTCGGGACGAATTTGAATGACAAATTAATGAAATTGAATGACGATAGTGTTAAAATGAATGGGAAAACCTATATTACCTGATTACGAAGCGGTCAGGATGTTACATGACCGATTAATGAGCGAAAATGCAAGTGATATTCGCTAACGCATTGCACTGATTTTGTACACAGATATCACTTTCTAGTGGATAGTTTAAAATCCGATCATTTCAATGATCATCAAGGTCTTTTTAACGAAAGGAAAATTCGAAAAACCCAAACCTGTTCTTTGCTTCTATTGGTAATACGGCATTACGACTACAATAAGCTATGAGAGAACCACTATACCATAGAGTTCAGTTTTGTGGATTTGGACAACGTTTACTGGATCCCATTAATTAACATGTATGAACGAGTATACACCCAGCTGGCAGCCCCCTGCAGCCCCCTACAGCCCCCTGCAGCCCCCTGCATAAAATTAAATGTGGTTTGATGGCTTCAAAATATTGCTAGGCATTCATGACGTGAACATGTTCAGGCTTCCATGCGTTTTAAAGCTCCAAATAAACCCTTTTTTTATTTAGCCCAGTTCCTTTATACATAATGCCTCCCATGAAAGGGTTACCCACGTCTTGGTCACTTCGATCGTTCCCCCGAGATGTTACATGTTTATATTGTTAATACAAATTCAACAAGGTATGAGAGAACGGTTCTCTCATACCTTGTTCTCTGAGAACCACTAGAGTTCAAAGTAAATTTTGTGGATTTCGCCAATGTTACTAGATTCCTTTAACAGGGGGCATAAGTCTAACAAAATACCATACCGGGAGCATATTTTGCTATGTTCAAGAAATATGAGAACATTTTGATTCCAAAAAGTGCTGAACCCAAACGCGACCACCCGGCCCGATTTTGCGGCCCGGAGCCCAACAGCTAAGCAAGTGTTTGCTATAGAACCTATAATGGTTGTATTTAAAGGGGACCACCAGGCAAAGAACAACACATAATTATATGTTTTGGTACCGTTATGTGATATCAAGTAGATACCCAACATTTTGCAAAGGGTTGTGTAAATCATAAACAAAGCAATTAATTTCCACCACTTACGGAACCACTACTATTTCCTGGTTCCATACGGGCCAACCATTTGCGAGTGCGCCAATGCTATTCACGCGTACGTTTACAATAGATTCCCGGGCGATTCGTTCGCTCTGCACACATTAGTCTTCGCAATTCAGACCGCATGAATGCATGCTTTAGAATGGTGATGTGTTTTCCAATTATATGTTTTTTCTGGAAACATATTTTTGAGAACTTATTGATGGAATGGAATACTAAAGATGCTACCTTTCATTTGTAAGAATATCATTTTTGGGTGGTGGTATATACCCTTTAAATATATTGTCTTCCTTTTGCGAGCCAACATTTAAAACTTGCGAGACTATGTTCTTATATGAATAATAAATTATATGAGCTAATCTGTTAAGATTATGACTTGAAAATATATTTTAATGGAATAATATTGCTGCTGGTGCTCAGAATCATAAACGGTAGATATACGACCGTTTAATTAGTCTAGCATCTGCAGACCTTTTAAGTACATCGTGTTTGTGTTTTACGTTCACAAACCAAATAGTAAATCAAAGTGATTCAATCAGATGTGTTAAGCCCGCCGCACACTATACGATTTTGCCACGATTCACCGGTCGTAAGGCCTTACGACTGGAAGTGTGACGTCACATACCTGCTCTACCCAGCTCTTACGACTGATCGTAGAGCCAGTCGCAAGGATTCGACATGTTGAATTATTACGACCAGTCGTAGCACTTTCAGCCAATCACAGAACAGTATTCAGAAGTTGATTGATATGACGCAATGCATGTAGATTGTACATAGACGAAAATATGCAAGATGGCTACGTTTTTGACGCAAGAAATGGATGAGAGACTGGTGGAATTATGGGAACAGTATAGCTCCTTCTTCGCTGTCAGTTATCCCTTTGTATCTGCATAGCAACAGGAATGTCCAGAAATAACCCTGCAGTTGACGGGAGGATTGCTGGAATTTTCAGGTAAATATTGCTCGATTTGCATGAAGAACGGATTTCATATTATCACTCAATGCACTGAAATATCGCACGCAGCGGTAAACTGTGTTTGTTTACTAATTGACCTATGCCAGAGCTCTGGGGGACTATTCGACAGTTCACCGTAGCCACAACTGGGCTAAGTAAATAAAAGTATTAAAGTCCAAAACAACCAGTCTTTATATTCCGCTACCGGTAGACGTTCGGATATAAACACGCTAATTAAAAAGTCCAATATAAAAGAAAATCCCACGTATAGTTGTTTAAACTGCTTGTAGAAGGGATTTTGGAGATGTTCAAATTTAGACATACCGGTATCTCTTGTCAGTTACAACCCCCAGACTCAGAGCCCAAACAGAAGACTAAAGACTTAAAAGTCGACTGTCCTGTATTGGGCTTGGTCCTGCCCCGGCCCTGGACTGGTCCTACTAGTACTTAGTCTTACTAACTCTTACAGTAAGACGAGAAGTACTTCATAAAAAGTACTACCCTAAATTATCTAAAGACAGTCTAACTAAGTTGTAAGTAAGACTAAGGCTAACTAAAACCTTAGTATAGAGTTTGTAAGACTAAGCAGACTAAATACTACTAGTACTAGTAGTACTAAATATTTTGATTACACTAGTCTAGCTCTAAGTAACGACTAGACTAGCACTAGCAACTAACAGGTCATTATCTTATATTCTTAGGCTGTGACCTTTCCCTTGGGATAATTAATAGTAATACAATTATTGATATATTCACTATCGACTATCACCAATGTTCACCAATGACATCGTCCTAGTATAAGCATACCATAGGCTAGGCCTAGCTCTAGCCTAACCCTAGCCAGCCATGGCCCAAATAGGCTAGGGCTAGACCAGGGCTTCGCCAAAGCTTAGGCTGACATACTCGGGCTCAGCCATGGTACGCCATACCATAGATCACAGTAGTAACTACCGGTATAGTTGATTTTCATACTTCTTTATCACTCGGCGCGTAAAAAGGTGTAAATCAACGTTGATGAATGACGGATATTATAGACAGTGCATCTGTATGTGTGACTGCATATTAAATAGCATGTTACACTTACAGTATTCCAGAGAGTCCAAATGGAACATAGTATGATCAATTATAAATTTCGAAGAAGTAATGTACTATGTTGAAGTACATGATTCATTAGTTTACAGCAATTAAGTGCAGTACAAATTAAAATAATTTATATTTTTAACTGACATGTATAATTGCTAACCGAAGTGCAATTTGTTAAAATCACAGCTAACTGTAATTGTACAGCTAATTGTAGAATGTAGTATAATCTAAGAATATAGTTTTTTCTTAGTACATATAGGGTGCTTCAGAAAATTGTGTTTGTGATAATATACTTTGTAATGAAAAATACTGAGTGTAAAATTACACAAAACCTCTCAGAAGGTGAGAATGGATTCGCCCTATACATGTATATTTTACTTGTAAACTTGCTTTTGTTTATTGCGATTCTTTTCACTCTTTTTATGACAGGAAAGGAAAATCAGGAAGAGAATGGCCTCTTTGAGATCCTGGCAAAGTGGTGCTCCAGCAACATTGTGAACACTGAGTCAGAACTGGTTCATCAACAGATTGTCGTTCTTGGAGCCTAGTGTACAGGCCAGAACATCAAATTATAGTCTGAAGGTACTTTATTAAATTGAACATCTGTAAACTTATTAATTTCATCCTAATAATATGAGAAATACAGCACTTTTTACATTTAACTACGTTGTTCTATTGATTCAAGAAATTATACTATTTTGAAACTTTACTGCAATTTTCAAAACAAATAATAACATAAATGGTGGAATGTAACGCTCAGTGGTGTAGCGACGGGAGTACGGGGGGGGGTGCACTTCCTCCCCCCCCCCCCCACTAATTTGGAAAAGGGGACATAACAAAATAATATGGTGTGCCCCACCCCTCCCCAGGGCCCTGGGAACGATTTTTTTCACCGGGGTGCTGAGATATATATACGTTTATATATATATATATACTCCGCAAAAAAAAGAAACTGGACACTTGTATAAGTTGAAATATTTCAGTACGATAAAGTGTACATGATCATAATTATATAAAATTAAAGGGAATTTAGTCCTCTACATGCAGGGTATAACTTAAAGGTGTAATCGTTCATGCATGAAATGCCATGGTCAATTAACACTAGCAAGGTCTGTTTTCAAAAATAGCAAAACAATGGAGGACCACACCATTCGACTGAAGTTATAGTAAGCGTTTTATTTAAAACAAGATGAGCGGGGCAAGTAAATTATGACATTATTCAACTTCATTGTTATGAACAAACTCTTGAAATACAAATTTGTCAATAAAACAGGGCCAGGTTATGAGAGCATTATCATACTGGTCTGTATTACACGCATGAAGCTTGTCTATTTCATGTGTCCCCTGCAATTTTAACCATATTTACCGAGAGAAATGTAATGTTAAAGACTGCCCAACTGTTTGGCCAAGGGTGACTTCCGCTTTTGAAGCTCTTTGGACTGCGGTATAATTCTTGAGAAGAATTTATACCATTTTCATGCTGAAATAAGGGCACAAACTGTGGTTTTGACTAATAAAGCTTTGCCATGGAATTCCCCATTTTGTTACTTTTGGATGAAAATAACACCTATAACGTTCACAATTTGTCTTCATTTATACTTTTTATTGAGATGAAGATAGAAAAGATCACATTTGTAATGAAAAATTATGCCATCTCATGAATATAGCGTTTTACATTATGCTTATCAACATTTATATGGTTGAGTGGATGTTCCATTTTTGCTATTTTTGAAAACAGACCTTGGTGTGGTTAATTGACCGTGACAAGTCATGCATGAATGATTTCATCTGGATTTCATGCGAATATTGAAGAGGGTAATTTATCTTTAATTTGATATACAATATCATATATTTTATCGTTAATGAATACGAAATATTTGGTCTCATACAAGTGTCCAGTTTTTTTTTTTTGCGGAGTATATATACATATTCTTCTTTTTCTTCTCCCTCGTCCTGGCTTTTTCTGTCATTATCAGAGGCGGATCTAGCTTTTTGCTAAGGGAGGGGTTTGACCCAATGACGATGTTCAATAGACGCGAAGCGGCGAATTTTTTATTTTTGTGTTGCTATTTTGAACGCCCCTAAGTGATTTTTGTTCACTTTTTCAGTGATTATAGCCGCGAAGCGGCGTTTTCCTTTTTGCTATTTTGAACCCCCATAAGTGATTTTGTTTGACTTTTTTCATATAGCCGCGAAGCGGCGATTTTGTTTGTTGCTATTTTGAACGCCCCTAAGTGATTTCTGTTCACTTTTTTCACTGCTAGCCGCGAAGCGACGAATTTTGTTGCTATTTTGAACCCCCCTAAGTGATTTTTGTTCACTTTTTTCAGTGATACCCGCGAAGCGGCGATTTTCTTTTTGCTATTTTGAACCTCCGTAAGTGATTTTGCTTAACTTTTTTCATTGATAGCCTTGCATAAAATTGGAAACAAATTGAAATGTTTGTTTAACATAAAATGTTGCCACCTTCTAATAATTTCAGACATAATTATTTAACGCATTGAAATACAACTCTTTTTCGTAAGACATATATCACATCAATTAAAATTATTACCATCATTACAGTACATTAATTGACACGTGTGTTTGTGTGTGCCTGTTTGTTATTATTAATATTAATTATTCGGCAAATCAAATCCACAAGTAAAGTGTATCAAAGTAAAGATATTGTAGCCACTGGAATGCCAGGTCTTGGAAAAAGTGATAGGGATAGTTGAGTTTTGGTATAGAAGGCGCTACACAAAATACAATTTTCGTGAGATAGTGAAAAACTGAGTCAGATTCGAAAGAGCATACAAATTTAAAGGCAGAATACACTTTATTTGATCAAAATCGGTTCACAAATGGCTGAAATATACATAAACATAACCATTTGTAATAAATGTGGGGCCAGAAAATTATTCGATAATTTCGAACCAGTCGTGATTATTTTGTTTTAATGCTTCCTCTTTTCAATTAATGTACAAAAGAGGATTTTAAATAGTTGTTGATTATCTCTCTATCTAATCACTATTTCAACAAAACATCACATGCACAATAATGATTGAAACCGATGAGTGTTTAGAAAGTGCCCTCTTTTTGAATGATAACGGGCTTTTTACTTAGTTATTTGTAATGTTGTATTCCTTTCGAGCATGGTGGATTTATAACTGTTAGTTTGTAATGTAATAGTGCAGGTTTTGGTTACCATGGTTACTAAAATTCAGTTTGACCAAAACTGCACTCTCTTTACCAAAACTTAACTACCCTTTAATTTGAAACCTTACTCGATAGACATGTATAACCAACCTCTTTGCAGCAATAACAACGACAGGTTGTTGATCCCTAGCTTCTCACCCGGGCCGCTAGGCAGGTATAAAAGCGATTCGACAAGAATCTTGTCTACATGGCAATAGAAAGGTTTTAAAGTAAAGTAGGTCATTTATGTCGGGCGGTGTTTGATTTGTTTTTTTAAGAATAAATCGATCTCGTTAGTTCTCCTTCCTTCAGTCAAGGCACTTATACCTCAGAATTTGTCTCCTTCTTAGAGTAGTGCAACAAAAGACCATATCAAATCAACCATGTCGAATTTGTTTACGCCCCTGTTATGAATATTTGTATATTCTTATATACTTAGAGGGGGCTGCCATCTCAATCCGTACTTTAATTTCTTGTAATGGTTTACTACACATCCTTTCAAAATGAGAGAACGTTATTACGTAATGATGGGGCCCTAGTATGCATGGGACAAAGCCAAAACCAAAATTATCATGATTGTGACTTTTTATACCGACTTACCTTCTTTTTAACTTTCTAGTTCTTAGCTGGGCTATTACATTATTATTTTGTCTACTTCAGTTTTGGCGCCAGACGCACAAAACCTCGTTGCGTGTGCATGTGTGTGAGTGTGTTTGTGAAGGTTCAGACATTACAGGGTTGACCGCATCTCGCCACACCATGCATGCCCACTGGTCTGGACAATAATCGGGTCGTGTGCAAAGCTATTTCCCCTTGTCCAATAAGATTCTTGAAAACAAAAAGCAAACACCTGTTTCACCAACTTTTACGTATAGTTCAACTCCCAGTAACGTCAAACACGTTGATAATTTTAACCACAGACATTTTAACCACAAAAAGTGACATAAATTCTTCACATTTCTCTATATTCTCATCCTTCTTCTTCTGCAAATTATACGTCAATAAAAATGTACATGTACTATTTTTTGCAAATAATCATGAGATAACTACTGATACATAACGTTGTTCAGGTTTTAAGCAGCTTAGTAAAGCAGTAAGTAAATGCAAGATATGGTCTATTGACCTTATCTTTTCAAAGGAGATAGATCATCTACTTAATATCCCTCACACACAATGCAAGGGACTTGATGAGGATTGCTTATAGTTCGAAGGACAAAACAATTATTTTCTTACTTGAAGTGTTTGTCCAAATTTCTAATCAATCCTATCGAATGGCGTGGCGTGGGGGTGGGGGAGTTGGGTACTTTGATAAGAATTACTTTTGTGGGGTGACATAACTGCGAACTTTGTCGGTTTCATAAACAACTATTAAGTTGCAAAATATGCACTGATGCGGCCTTATCTTTTCAAAGGAGACAACACACTAGATCATCCACTTTATCCCTCTCACACAATGCGCGTCCCGGGGAGTGCTTATAGTTCGGGGAAAAAACGTATTTTTTTTATTTGAATGTTTTCATAATATTTAAAGGGCAATGCAACTCTAGAATAGAGTTTATCCTACTGTCCTCCGGGGTCACTCCGGCGTGGTTCGCCGGCGACGTCCGTGTTGCTTCCTTGCGTATCCGTGTAGACACCGCACTTCTCCGTATTCACATCGGCGCTCGATCCATGCTCTTCCGGGGCTCTTCCGTGTGCTCCGTGTTCACTACGTGGTTCTCCGGCGAGGTCCGTGTTGCGTCCTTGCTTATCCGTATAGACACCGTACTTCTCCGTGTTCGTACCGTATTTGGACCGTACTGAAACCGGCACTGGATCCGTGGTCATCCGTGTTGGCACCGCGAATGTGTGACAGCCCCGTTACTAGATCCCTTTAACATGGCGGGGATCACATTATCGGCTAGCTGCGGTGGCGAAAACCGCACGCTATTGTCCGCCTTTCCCTTTCTATACTTCTGTGAACTAAATATTTAATGATTCATTTATCCCTCTCATCTCTCTGACGCCAAATGGGGGATCCTTGGTGAGGCTTGATAGAGCTGGGGGATACAACCAATCAAAGAGTGGTTCAGTTGTATAAACAATTGTCATACGTCACATAAGATGGTTAAAGATACCTATACCGATGGCCTAATTTCCTTTCGAAAGATTATCTTACCAGTGATTACTTTAAAAGCTTAAAAGATTGTTGAGTTTTGGTCAAAATTAATTTTAGTAGCTAAAATCTGCACTGTTTCATATTAACAAACTAATAATTATAACTCCACTATATGCTCATTATTTTATAGACATAATTATCCGATCACACAAATACACATTTTATTAATCACTTATCACGTTTTGCGCTTTTCAACACAGTTGACATAAATTCTTCACATTTCTCTATATTCTCATCCTTCTTATGCAAATTATACGTCAATAAAAATACCGGTATGCAGAAAGGAAAAGAAGATAAAAGAGAAGAGGAAGACATTCAAATGAGAACAGGATATGCAGGAATGCAGTCAACTTATACACAATTAAAACGAAAATAACATTTATAAATGTATATAATACGTGATCCAGTATACAAGTTAAACATTATGCATAGTTTTTTATGGTGAAACTGAATTTTAGTAACCATAACCTACATCATTACATTGCAAACTAATAGTTATAATTAGAATGGAACACAAAATTCCAAATGACGTAGTAAAGATCATGTTATCATTCAAAAAGACCCGTTAAAACGTAAGAGGGCGCTCTCTAAACACTCATCGGTTTCAACCATTTTCAATAAAATATTGTGCATGTGATGTTTTGTTGAAATAGTTTTGGTAACCATGGGCAATCTTTTGTTTACAAGCATTAGAAGGATTATTAGCTTATTTGCATAGTTCTGAAAAAAAAGGTAAGATTTTTTTTTGTCTATGAATAATATAACATTGATCAAAACATATGGGTCATTCTTCGATAAGTGTATATTTTCGACCATCGTGAGATCGTGAAAATCAAAACTGTTTCTCCACTTTCTTTTTGTGTGTTTAATATATGTTAACATCTGTAGATTAGGGAAATATGGTTTGGCGCGATCTTTAATGGGGCTATGTAATATTTTTTTATTTTTTATTAACATGTACACTGTTAATGCGTCATCTCCGTCACAACATTTTTGCACAACTAGATCGTCGCATTTTAACTGAAGAACATAATTCACTTCTTATTCAATCTTTGTTTGGAAAGAAAGGGTGACTGTGAAAAGAAAAAAAAAACGTTGGTCAACCATAATCACATTTTTTTCCTCTAGAGCCACCATTTATACTTGCCATGCTGAATAAATAGTGAATTTTGCCAAATAGTTTTGCTTTCAATCAGTGTTATGAAATTTTCTCAGGAAATTAGGATGAAGAGAGGTACATGATTACGAGTAAATAGATCGCTAAAAATACCAATACAAATATTTTTTACCAGAGTATAATCTTTGTTGAAATTTATGCATTTGAACTCAGCGTGACGGAGATGACTGAAGCGTGACGGAAATGACTGAAGCGTGTATTTAACATGTTTAAGAATACATTATAATCACATGTTATATAATAATCTAAAATTCATCCAAACTAAGCTTTGTCATAGAATATTTGTCAATTTTGAACAACATTGTGTGTCAATTAACTGAGTTGACAATCCAACTAAAACTCACCATCTCAGTCACAAAAGAGCCGTGACGGAGATGACGCGTGACGGAGATGACTATCAGACACATTTAAAGCGCCGATAGCTAATGGCAATGTATTTAATACAAATGAGCGATAGTGATGTATGGTTGTTCCGTGGGCACATTCATACAAATGATTAGAAATTCAATCTAACATCTTTATCTAGCTAATATCAATCGTTCGGAGATGACGATCATCATCTCCGTCACGAAAAAAACGTGACGGAGATGATGCGTGACGGAGATGACATTTAGACACATTTAAATCGCTGATAGCTTATAGCAATGTATGCAATACAAATAAGCGATAGTGTTGTATAGTTGTTCCGCGGGCACATTCATACAAATGATTAGAAATTCAATCTAATATCTTTATCTAGCTAATATCAAGCGTTCGGAGATGACGCTTAATAAAGGTACGGACCTGGTTTTTGCCAAAGATCTCAAAAAAATAATGTTACTTACCTATAGACCGGGGAAAAAACGTGTCTCTTCTTTCTACTACCTAGTCACCCGACATGTTGCCACCACGATCACTCAAATTTAGCATATTTTTGTACCGTAGATGACAGACTCAAAATGCGTGACGGAGATGACGCAAAATATCGGGACACACAAAACAGATTCCTTTTTTTTAATTTATTTTTTTATCGTTGCATGTGTGCGTATTTAATCTTGGTATTCGTAGTCAACTCATAAAATTGAATTTATTAAGGTATATTAGGACAAAAAATATGCATCTTTTTTGAAATGCTATATTATGATATTTTTACATGATGCCATCGTGACATGCGATTTTGAGGGGGGTGGAACATTAAAAAAAATAATATAAAAAAAAGTATAAGAGTTATCACTTTACTTTTTTTTGTATTAGTTGATTTTTGACTTACTTGTAAGTCAACACAAAGAGATAACAACAAAAAAGCTTTAATTTTTTTTCTATGCGACACCAAAGTAGCGGGACGCAAAACTATACACTTATCGAAGAATGACCCATATATTTCAAAGTTATTGGAGCAGTGCTCATTTGCATGTGTCATAATTATATACACCTCAAAATCCGAGATGGCTGCCCATAATTTGCATATTTATGAATATGATTGATCTCCATTGCTACAACCTCTAATACGCTATAATTCCGTGTTATTATTTTTCAATCAAGTTCTAAATATTTGTTATATATTTCAGAATAGTTGCCACCTTGGCAACCTCTTGCAATGCCGCATATCAACTAAAAACAGAATTATACCGGACTAATCACAGATTAACTCAAAATACTCATACTGATACCTAATAATTACAGACGGGAAAACGTTTACCGGGGGGGGGGGGGGGGTTCACAAAGATCCTAAGCTGAACTTAAGTGTAAGTACGTAGAGATATTAGTTTCTTTGAATTCTTGATTCAAATCAATAATATTTATATTACCCAGGAGATTTCATCTTCTTGATGCAACATTTATAAACATTCTGAATTGATTTTTGTTTGTTTTGCTTTTAAGTATATTGTATTCCGAGGCTATGGATGGCTTTCCATAATAGTCAAGTCCAACTTAAAGATAAGGTCAACTTACGATCTTTGTGAAACAACCCCCCACCCCCTGCTCTCTTTATCACATGCCATTTTATTTGCTGAAGACTGATGCATTTGATATTACATAAAAATGAATTACTACATCAAAGATCTTAGTCTGATTTACTTTGTATACTACCCCCTTCTCTTACATTAATAATACGAGTCATTTGCATATAAATTGAGGTATGTGATAGAAACATTATACGCTTTTTATACGCATTTATCAAGCTACTTTAAAATGTGATTCCCGATGTAGGAGTATTTCTACTTTGAACATGAAGTATAATATTTATCTTGCACTTCAGTGAGGAGTTTCTCCTCACAGTACCCCTCCCCTGTTGAAGGATCAGATATATTATAAAAGACGGAAAAATAGTGTATCTTGTCATATTTAAATGTGAATCCATGAGTCCTTCATTGGTGGTCAATATGAATGCATGCAAACGAAAGTGTTATTCTTAGCAATATTGCGAGCAATAAAACTTAAATACTGAAATAACCTACAAACTAATGTATACGTTGATGTTTCTCGCTCTTCTTCTTCTTCTTCGTCTTCGTCTTCGTCTTCGTCTTTTCTTCTTCTTCTTCTTCTTCTTCTTCTTCTTCTTCTTCTTCTTCTTCTTCTTCTTCTTCTTCTTCTTCTTCTTCTTCTTCTTCTTCTTCTTCTTCTTCTTCTTCTTCTTCTTCTTCTTCTTCTTCGTCTTCGTCTTCTTCTTCTTTCTTCTTCGTCTTCTTTCGTCTCCTTCGTCTTTCTTCGTCTTCTTCTTCTTCGTCTTCTTCTTCTTCGTCTTCTTCGTCTTCTTCTTCTACGTCTTCTTCTTATTCATCGTAGTCTTCTTCTTCTTCGTCGTCGTCTTCTTCTTATTTATCTTTGTATTCCTTATTCGTATTTTTCGTCGTCTTCTCCTTATTCCTTCTTCTTCATCTTATTGTTTTCTTTTTCTACCTCTATATTGAGAGAGTGAAGTGTATTGTATGCACTGCGAAATGTGCGAATGATTGCTGCTTGGACATTTTTAGATTTTTGCAGATGTTGATTCGGTATGATTGAGGTGAAATAGACCGCTTCTGTAATGTATGCAAATAATATGCGTATGACGTCAGACACCCCGTTTGCAAGCTTAACAATAGTAACTAGGTCCGGCAAGCTCCCAGCAAACTTAGCTTGCCGGACCTACATGTAGTTACTATTGTTAAGCTTGCCAGTCTTACGTCATCTGCAATCTGCATATTATTTGCATACATTACAGAAGCGGTCTATTCATATGCAATGCGTGATTTTTGAATGGTTATGCGGAGAATAACATTACAGTATGTTTCAAGGAAGGGATGGGTGTTTTCCGGGGGGGGGGGGGGGGGTACTCAGATTATAGTCGGACGGGGGTGTGCGGGCTGAGACCTCCAAACCCATACCCACATCTAAGGGTCCTTTTGCGAAAAATGGACCCATGTTTAAGGATTTTTTTTGTTCGCCTACGGCGCATATTTTTTGGTGTATTTCCCGCAAATTTTGTGGTTTTTAACTAATTTTGCAATTTCACATCGGCAAATAAAAAAATCCCGTATAAAAAAGGGGAAATATGAAAAAAGGGACCCATGTCTTAGGATTTTTTTTGATGAAAAGGGGACCCATGTCTAAGGATCTTTCTTGAAAAAGTCAACCCTTCCCAGCGGCACATTCCCAATATACGTGAGTACCCCCCCCCCCCCCCCCCCCCCCCCCCGGGGTGTTTTAATGACAGGCGTTAAGATAAACTAAAATTGAAGCCTCAAACACGATTGAGAGTGACTATATTTATAACATTTACACATTTTCTAAGATTTTAGACTGTTTTAAATCGATATTACTACACGATGGATCATGATAGAGGGGATAGAGATCGATTATATAGGTAAACATAATTTTAGATATATGTTAATAATTTAATACATGTACAATTCAGAAAAAATAATTACCGTGGTTAAAAGAAAATTATATTTGCCATACATTTTGGAGAATGCAATTGAGTATGTATCTCGTATAATAAATACAACATTACCCTCGCATGCCGTTCATAAGATACTGTAGTATTCTTTAAGTAACTTTGTTTGAATTTTTATGTCAGAAAATATGTTTCGTATTAACTTGTTACGAGCGATCATGTTTACTGTGTTTTTCTGCTTAATTGCAGTAGTAACTGGATATGTTTTATCTCAGTTCCCGGTCATCAAAGTGCGCATGCGCCAATCGCAGGGGGAAAATCGTGCAGTGTGCGGTCCCCAGTCGTACGACCGGTCTTACGACTGGGCTAGTCGTAGAGTCTTACGACCAGTCGAGTCGTATAGTGTGCGGCGGGCTTTAAGCCCGCCGCACACTGTACGATTTTGCCACGATTCACCGGTCGTAAGGCCTTACGACTGGAAGTGTGACGTCACATACCTGCTCTAGGCAGCTCTTACGACTGATCGTAGAGCCAGTCGTAAGGATTCGACATGTTGAATTATTACGACCAGTCGTAGCACTTTCAGCCAATCACAGAACAGTATTCAGAAGTTGATTGATATGACGCAATGCATGTAGATTGTACATAGACGAAAATATGCAAGATGGCTACGTTTTGGACGCAAAAAATGGATGAGAGACTGGTGGAATTATGGAAACAGTATAGCTCCTTCTTCGCTGTCAGTTATCCCTTTTTATCTGCATAGCAACAGGAATGTCCAGAAGTAACCCTGCAGTTTACGGGAGGATCGCTGGAATGTTCAGGTAAATATTGCTCGATTTGCATGAAGAACGGATTTCATATTATCACTGATGCACTGAAATATCGCACGCAGCGGTAAACGGTGTTTGTTTACTGCCAGAGCTCTGGGGGACTATTCGACAGTTCACCGTAGCCACAACTGGGCTAAGTAAATTAAATTAAGTCCAAAACAACCATCACAAATCTTTATATTCCGCTACCGGTAGACGTTCGGATATAAACACGCTAATTAAAAAGTCCAATATAAAAGAAAATCCCACGTACAGTTGTTTAAACTGCTTGTAGAAGGGATTTTGGAGATGTTCAAATTTAGATTTTTAGACATGTCTCATGTCACTGTCAGTTATATTTACAGCCCCCAGCCCAGAGCCCAAACAGAAGACTAAAGTCGACTGTCCTGTATTGGGCTTGGTCCTGCCCCGGCCCTGGACTGGTCCTACTTACTACTTAGTCTTACTAACTCTTACAGTAAGACTTAGATTAGTCTTACTTATTAAAGTTAGACTGTCTTTAGTCTAGAATAATGATATTAGAGAAGTACTTCATTATTTTCATAAAAAATAAAATATAAATAATTATAAAGTACTACTACCCTAAATTATCTAAAGACAGTCTAACTAAGTTGTAAGTAAGACTAAGGCTAACTAAGACTCTAGTCTAGAGTTTGTAAGACTAAGAGTACTAAATACTACTAGTACTAGTAGTACTAAATATTACGATTATACTAGTCTAGCTCTATCGTACGGCTAGACCAGCAGTAACACTAACAGGCCAAATATCTTATTCTTAGGCTGTGACCTTTCCTTGGGATAATTAATACAATTATTGACATATTCACTATCGACTATCTTAAATGTTCACCAATGACATCGTCCTACTCCTAGTATAAGCATACCATAGGCTAGGCCTAGCTCTAGCCTAACCTAGCCAGCATGGCCCAAATAGGCTATAGGGTTAGACCAGGGCTTCGCCAAGGCTTAGGCTCACATACTCGGGCTCAGCCATGGTACTCCATACCATAGATCACAGTAAGAACTACCGGTATAGTTGATTTTCATACTTATTTATCACTGGGGTAAAAAGGTGTAAATCAACATTGATGAATGACGGATACTGTAGACAGTGCATCTGTACATATACATGTGTGACTGCATATTAAAATAGCATGTTACAGTATTACAGAGAGTGCATATGGAACATAGTATGATCAATTATACATTTCGAAGAAGTAATGTGCTATGTTGAAGTACATGATTCGTTTACAGAAATTAAGTGCAGTACAAATTAAAATAATTTACATTGTTAACTTACATGTAATTGCTAACCGAAGTGCAACTTGTTAAAAACACAGCTAACAGTAATTGTACAGCTAATTATAGAATGTAGTATAATCTAAAAATATAGTTTTGTCTTAGTACATATAGGGTGCTTCAGAAAATTGTGTTTGTGATAATATACTTTGTAATGAAAAATACTGAGTACTTATAAAATTACACAAAACCTCTCAGAAGGTGAGAATGGATTCGCCCTATACATGTATATTTTACTTGTAAACTTGCTTTTGTTTATTGCGATTCTTTTCACTCTTTTTTTGTATGACAGGAAAGGAAATCAGGAAGAGAATGGCCTCTTTGAGATCCTGGCAAAGTGGTGCTCCAGCAACATTGTGAACACTGAGGCAGAACTGGTTCATCAACAGATCGTCGTTCTTGGAGCCTAGTGTACAGGCCAGAACATCAAATTATAGTCTGAAGGTACTTTATTAAATTGAACATCCTAATAATATGAAAAATAATGCACTTTTTACATAACTACAATGTTCTATTGATTCAAGAAATTATACTATTTTAAAACTTAACTGCAATTTTCAGAACAAATAATAACATAAATGGTGGAATGTAACGCTCAGTGGTGTAGCGACGGGAGTACCGTGGGGGGGGGGGGGGGGGGGGGGGGGGTATGCACTTCTTCCCCCCCCCCCCCCCCCCCCTCCCCACTAATTTGGAAAAGGGGACATTACAAAATAATGGTGTGCCCCACCCCTCCCCTCACCCACCCACCCATTAACAATCTGGCTACGCTACTGGTAATGCTGGTAGGCAACATTTGCACATGCTTCATGTCTAGGGCACCAATGCAGTATGGAAAGTTCCAGTGTTTTTCAAATGCATCTCCTTATCATACTTGTTTTGTATTTAATTTGGTCCAAAATTATAGGACATATTTAAAAAATCTTGTTCTCCTATTTCATTTTACAGATGCCTGAACAAACAGACAGTCCAGCCACTCCAGGGACCCAGGAGATATCTGGATCTGAAGCAGTTCAGGAACCTGGACCGTCCCATGAAGAGCCATCATGTAGCCAAATTATGTTATAAAGATATTTAAAAACAAGTAATGATAAGGATGTTTATTTGATTGGACCTTTATACAAAAAATAAATAAACAGGGCCCAGCATTGCCTACTTTATTTGAGATCTTAAATAGGAAACGCAATAACTTTAGCTTGCTGTTACTGATAAGTGCATGATTCTTTTGGTATACTTTTGGTATTACTTTGGGTTTTACTAATAATGGCAGTAATTAATATTTTTCTAACCACTGTCAACTGTCTGGCCACTGGAGGCCGGTTATGTAACGTATGTTATTGAATATGCTGCTATGTCAAAATAAACACAGATTATTTTCATGATAAGTGAAGCTTAAGAGGAAACAAACAACTTGAAGTGACTGGAATTATGCCCGAATCACTTATCCTTTTGTTAGAATTATACTCGATCATTACTTGGTCATAATTATGACATTAATTTATCATGGAATTATAGATTCTGTCAAGTTTTCTTTATTTATTAAGACATATCATTAAAACTATGGTATCTCTTTTCAAGATGAGGATTTGAACTTTACTTATAATATTGTTTTTAGCTATTCAAGATCAAAACATTCAATATGGTCCTGTTGACAGTATTTTGTGTATCGGACCTGGAGAGGTTTCAAGATTTTGTTTTATCTATTCATGTTCTAAATGGTTTCTATATAGAAAATTCATTGAGGTTGCCACTTTGGTAACCATGGGCAATCTTTTGTTAACTAGCATTAGAAGGATTATTAGCTTATTTGCATAGTTCTGAAAAAAAGGCAAGATGTTTTTTTTCTATGAATAATATAACATTGATCAAAACATTTATTTCAAAGTTATTGGAGCAGTGCTCATTTGCATGTGCCATATTCACACCCCAAAATCTGAGATGGCTGCCCATAATTTGCATATTTATGAATATGATTGATCTCCATTGCTACAACCTCTAATACGCTATAATTCCATGTTATTATTTTTCAATCATGTTCTAAATATTTGTTATATATTTCAGATTAGTTGCCACCTTGGCAACCTCTTGCAATGCTGCATATCAACTAAAAACAAAATTATACCGGACTAATCACAGATCAACTCAAAATAATCATACTGACACCTAATATTTACAGACGGGAAAACGTTTACCGTGGGGGGGGGGAGGGTTCACAAAGATCCTAAGCTGAACTTAAGTCTAAGTACGTAGAGCTATTAGTTTCTTTGAATTCTTGATTCAAATCAATAATATTTATATTACCAAGGAGATTTCATCTTCTTGATGCAGCATTTATGAACATTCTGAAATTATTTTTGTTTGTTTTGCTTTTAAGTATATTGTATTCCGAGGCTATGGATGGCTTTCCATAATAGTCAAGTCCAACTTAAAGATAAGGTCAACTTACGATCTTTGTGAAACACCCCCCCCCCCCCCCCCCCCCCCCCCCTGCTCTCTTTATCACATGCCATTTTATTTGCTGAAGACTGATGCTTTTGATATTACATGCAAATGAATTAATACATCAAAGATCTTAGTCTGATTTACCTTGTATACTACCCCCTTCCCTTACATTTATAATACGAGTCATTTGCATATAACTTGAGGTATATGATAGAAACATTAAACGCTTATTTATCAAGCTACTTTAAAATGTGATTCCCGATGTAGGAGTATTTCTACTTTGAACATGATGTATAATATTTATTTTGCACTTCTCTGAGGAGTTTCTCCTCACAGTACCCCTCCCCTGTTGAAGGATCAGATATATTATGAAAGACGGACAAAAGAGTGTATCTTATCATATTTAAATATTGGTGGTCAATATGAATGGATGCAAACGAAAGTGTTATTACTAGCAATATTGCGAGCAATAAAACTTAAATACTGAAATAACATACAAACTAATGTATACGTTGTTGTTTCTCGCTCTTCTTCTTCTTCTTCTTCTTCTTCTTCTTCTTCTTCTTCTTCTTCTTCTTCGTCTTCTTCGTCTTCTTCTTCGTCTTCTTCTTATTCGTCGTCGTCTTCTTCTTCGTCGTCGTCTCTTCTCTTATTTTTCTTTGTATTCCTTATTCCTTCTTCATCTTATTGTTTTCTTTTTCCACCTCTATCCTGAGGAGAGTGAAGTGTATTGTATGCACTGCGAAATGTGCGAATGATTGCTGCTTGGACATTTTTAGATTTTGGCAGATGTTGATTCGGTATGATTGAGGTGAATAGACCGCCTCTGTAATGTATGCAAATAATATGCGTATGACGTCAGACACCCCGTTGGCAAGCTTAATAATAGTAACTAGGTCCGGCAAGCTCCGGCAAATTTAGCTTGCCGGACCTAGTTACTATTGTTAGCTTGCCAGTCTTACGTCATCCGCATATTATTTGCATACATTACAGAAGCGGTATATTCATATGCAATGCATGATTTTCCCGGGGGGGGGGGGGGGGGTCTGTCCTCATAGAAAACAGGGACCGCGGAACTGGGGGGGGGGGGGGGGGCTGGGGGCTGCAGCCCCCCCCCCCACCCCCCCCCCCCCCCCCCCCACTGTTTTGGGCCTAAAAGCAAAGAAATACATTTATAAGCATAAAATAAAGAAATACATTACAGTTCAAATGTGATCAGCCCCCCCCCCCCCCCCCCCCCCCCCCCCCGCCCACACTTTCAAAACTATTCCGCGGCCCCTGGAAAGGGGGGTATCATGCGTGACCAAGGACTTGCCAAAAGCACCCTAAACGAGTATTTGCGTGGTGCAAAAAATAGACCTAAGCAAGTATGATTATTGGTAATTTGATACCCTAAGCAAGTAATCTGAGTTGTTGAGACCCTAAACGAGTAATTCATCTTTTTGATACCCTAAACGAGTAATTCATCAGCCTAAAATAGATACCATATTTCTTGATTTGGGGGGATTTTGAGACCCTAAACGAGATATTAAAAGCAAGTTATAACTATTTTTGATACCCTAAAAAAGTAAGCTGAGTTTTTGAGACCCTAAACGAGTAATTCATTTTTTTGATACCCTAAACGAGTAATTCATCAGCCTAAAATAGATACCCTATTTCCTGATTTTGGGTGATTTTGAGACCCTAAACGAGATACTCGAGTATCTCGCCTGATCGTGAAAAACCACCCTAATTACTCGTTTTCTTGGTCACGCATGATACCCCCCTTTCAATGAGGACAGACCCCCCCCCCCCACGACTATATTTATAACATTTACACATTTCTAAGAGTTTATAATGTTTAAATCGATATTACTACACGATCGATCATGATAGAGATCGATTATACAGGTAAACATAATCTTAGATATATGCTAATAATTTAATACATGTAAAATTCAGAAAAAATAATTACCGTGGTTAAAAGAAAATTATATTTGCCATACATTTTGGAGAATGCAATTGAGTAGGTATCTCGTATAATAAAAACAACATTACCCTTGCATGCCCGTTTATAAGATACTGTAGTATTCTTTAAGTAACTTTGTTGGAATGTTTATGTCAGAAAATATGTTTCGTATACGAGCGATCATATGTTTACTGTGTTTTCTGCTTAATTGCAGTAACTGGATATGTTTTATCTCAGTACCAGGTCATCAAAGTGCGCATGCGCCAATCGCAGGGGGGAAATCGTGCAGTGTGCGGTCCCCAGTCGTACGACTGGTCTTACGACTGGGCTAGTCGTAGAGTCGTACGACCGGTCGGATCGTACAGTGTGCGGCGGGCTTAACACAATCGCGAAATTGAGTGGGAAAACCTATATTATTATTCATTTATAACCTCTCGTGCGTAGTTGGGAACTCAATTATACTCTTTCATGAATTCATTTCAACATCAATTCATTGACTACTTTGTAATATTTTGATAATAGATTAGTCGGTCAATCATGATAAATTTGAGACTTTTCTTACAAGGTTCCTATTGCCATTATTTTTCATATTTTGTTGAAAGGTCACATGTATGAGGAATTGCTTGAATATATATTATTCAAGTTACATACATCAACGTGCTTTGCCAAATACTTAAAAAAAAACTTGCATATTCTACCCCTCTTGATATATATATTTTGTGTGTGTGTGGGGGGGGGGGGGGGGGGGGGGGCGTGTTCCCCCCTCCCCCGTAGCCGGCACTGTTAGTTCTTTTTTTGTATTGTCGTTAATGACTTGTTAAAAGTAACATTGTCCAAATCCTCAACATAAAATTTTAATTCTAGCGGTTCCCTCATACCTTGTTGTATTCGGGTTTCGTTTTTTCAAATTTCCCTTTCGTTACAAAGATATGTACGATCGAAGTATTCAGATAAGAAAAACTCCGGTGGAGTTGTTCTTACTGTGTACAAAGTGAGTGCAGTGAGTCAGTGACTATCACTTTGCATTTTCGCTCATTACTTGGCCATGCAATGTCCATTTGACTTGAAATTTTCACACAATACCCTGTGGACATATGAGATAACAACAATATACATTGCATCAACCATTCATCACTTTTTGCACATGTCAACAAAGTTACTAGATCCCTTTAATGACCGTTTTCAATGTAGCGCTTTTAACATGTGCCTGCGGGAAAATGTATTACTATCGTTTTATGGTTGTCTTTCTGAATCCCGCAGCACGAATACTCAAAGATGTTTGGATCAGAATCTTCCAGTAAAATTCTCATCCCTAGCCGATTTTTGAAGCCCCAGTATAAACGTAAGTATTTGTTTTCACCTAAGGCAACAGTCATATCATATACCAACTCTAAATTAGATTTCTTTCGATTTATTTCAAGTGCGTACGATGAATATTCTAATTCTTTTAAAATAATGCGACTAAACAGATAATACAATGTAGATATCGTGAATATGATACAAAATTTCAACTCAAACTTTTTTTGAATAATTCACTAAATAATGTTCATATTTTTCACAACATTTCGTTTTTTTGCAGATGTAAAGCAAGTTGACCCTGGAAAGGTTAAAATTGAGCAAAAGGAATCAACACCAGAACGACATGTGAACTCACTCAACCGCCAACCTGGCGACCTCTCACCGAGTCCTAATTCGAATAGGAAATTTGACTCACTTTCAAATAAGCCGACTTACAAAGAAAGTGAGGATATCGGAGAAAGTCCTGAGGATGGACACCATCAAGAAAGAGGTATATTCAAAGACCCAGCCAGTCTTGACGTGACGGATGTCTCCCCTGATACGAGTTTGGTGGCCACTGACAATAACAGGAAGCGGCAGAGAACCAATACGGAGTTAGAACAAGTACCCGGGAAAGACTTCAAAGGTGTTGCACCGCACTTCAGATCCAGTGACCCGGATGAAGAGTCCTCAGATAGTTCTACTATGGACAGGAAACGGACGACACAATTCGCTGATGTGAGCAACGGAGACCCATCGGACTCCGAACCTCGTTCTGAAGTGAGTTCATCGAGAGGAACGTCCCCGCGATGGAGCGAGTTTGATTCGGATGTAATGCCTGAAGATGGTTATGCATGTCCTCGTCTTGAGACATTAGGCGAATTTTCAAATCGTTCAGAAAACCTGTCTGATATAACCGAATCAACTCTTTCGGACACATCATCCGAACCCGACTTGGAGCCAGAGCTAGGACACATCGACCCTTCGATCATTGAGAATACTAGTACAATAGGATCAACGGGTCCATATGCCTCCATGAGAGATGATTCATCGGTAACGGGTCAATTACTAGAAGAAATGGAACGTGGGAAGGAGGAGAAGGAAACTGATTCATGGGGAAGTAAAATATCGCTAAGAAAAGAAGTTACTTCAGCAGAAGGAGGAGACGTGACGAGTGATCATCAAGGATCAAGAAGCAAATATACAGAAAGTCCCATGGATTCCACATTGAATAAGCAGCTAAAAACGAGGAAAGTAGACAGTCCTTCCTCCAGTGTTACAAATAGCGGCGGTCGCAGTGTTTCTTTCCAAGAAGAGACCAGACAGACTCAAGAAAATACTTCCTCAACGGATAACGTTTCCTCAACACTTGCATCTGGTCATGAAAAAGAAATGAGTCGTGTTGTCTACTCATCAACTGGGTCGGATGTAGCTACCCTCTCTAAACTAGGTTGGTTAACTTCATCATCATCTGCCGCGGATGATCTTGACTTTGAGAATTCTACAACTAACTCGCAAAGGAATTTACCTACTGATCGCTTGGTATCATTCAATAGCTCTGAGGAAAGCAAGAGCGTTGATAACAATGAACTATCTTCCACAAGAGACAGTGAAGCAGTCGACCGCATTTCAAGAAGCTCTGGAAAAGAAAATGACACATCTCAATCAAGCAATCAAGGCAGATTCACCACGGATCTTTCCCACTACCCAGCGTCTCTGACACAATTTGGGTCATCAGCTAGTGATGATGGTAAAGTTGTGACCTTGTTAGCAGATTCGTCGGAAAAGACTTTTACTTCAGAGTCGTTTCAAAGTTCTTTCGTGAGGAGCGAATCTGATGATATATCATCTGAGTTAACAGAGAAAGTGATGACAGAACAGACAGATGACCACATTTCAAGTGATGCAGGACAATCGTCTGATACAGGAGAGTCATTCCGAACAAGAAGCCAAAGCGAAGTTCTGTCATCGGGAGAGCTGTCCTATCAATCTCTGTCAGAGACGCCCTTTGACGAGCAGGTCTCTGTCTCGTCATCCATGTCGAATTCCACACAGATTACCAAAGGAAAAAGCAATGAGAGTAATCCTTCGACCTCGGAACTATTTACAATATCTGAGCACAAGAGCGCATCAATGGAAGGCAACACATCAAGTGAACATGGCTCACGCGTCGACAACATGACACCATCTGAATTATTTGTGATGTCATCTCAGATGAGCGAATACTTTTCAAGTACACCGAAAAACATCTCACACGATTTCGGAGGACTCCAGAATAGACACATGGCAAACTTTTACTCGCCCATGATTGCCGTGGGAGGTAATTCTTCAAGCAATGCTTCGAATCAAACCAACACAGGTGAAGAGTGTACGTCCGGCTCGTCGCATCCGCAGCAACACTTCTACCCTTCTTCTGATGTCGGTATCAGCAGCGAAGTGCCTTCTTATTCAGGAATAACATCACAAAGCACAACCGAGGCCTACACCTCCGCTGAATCATCAGATGCACTTGGAGGAGGGTTCCTCGGGGCGTCGTACTCTGGTCAGACAGACGGTACTACGGGAACAAAGGAACATGAAGAATGGTCAGGGCAGTTAACATCGGATGAAAGTAGTTCTATGTCATACTGGGATTATACTCATGTTAAGCACGAATCTGGTCGCCGACGTCAACTGCAATCTGATACAAAGTTTAGCCATAGCGATGTGTTTTCGTCAACTAAAGTAGGTAAAGAAAAAGTGCCAAAGAACAGTCTAATTAGGGTGACCCTAGATGATGCTCTAACGAGAGAAGGTCTGCTAGTGATTGATGACGATGATGATCAATCTATTTCATCGTCTGATTCTGAGTATCAAGTATCCGCCAGCTATACGGATACTATCGGTAAGCCGAAGAAAAAAGATGGACTCGAAACGGGCTTCCATAGTGAGTGGTTCTCTGGTCGGACGGACAGTTCTGCCGCTGCAACTGAAAGTCATGATTTCGCCAGACAACTACCATCCACAAAACAAAGGATATCACCACACAGACAATCACCTATGAGAGAACAAGATTCATCACTGGTTGCTCTGCATGAATCAGGTCAGGAACGTCGATTGAAACCTGATCAAAATGGGCAAAAGCACGGTCCAACGAAATCAAGTCTTGTTGAAACCTTATCATCCAATGAAAGGGATGAAGAACAATTGCAAAGGTACAGTTTAACAAAGGTGACTTTAGATGATGCTCTCACAAGAGAAGGCCCAGTAGTGATGGACGATTATGATGATCAGTCTACTTCATCATCTGATTCAGAGTATCAAGTATCCGTCAGGCATACCGATGCCCTCAGAAAGGCGAACAAACAAGACGGGTTTGTTGCAAAGGAAAACAAGAGTCTAAGGTATGACGCACTTCCCAGACATATTCAACCACACGACCCCGTGATTGATACAGATGACAGCTTAACACAATTTAATGGAAATGTGACCAGTAACTCTGACGCGCAACGTACAAATATTACCAAAGAATACAGAGGTAAAATGCAAAAGGTCCAGTTTGCAGGCGACATTCGAACAGATTATGCCGTCTTCAATGATGAAGCTAAATCATCCCAACCGTCAAAACGTCCGAATGATGCTCCTTTTGAAAAGACTAAGATGTCCAAATATGATGTCGATCGATTGGAAAACAGACGCGTGTTGGAGAATACAAAATTCTCTCCTTCTACGAAGAGGACGAAAGGGGCTCTCAATAACGCTAAAAAAGTGGGGTCTTATTCATATCAGGACAATATGCCTCGGTCATCTGACGCTGGTATTGGTGCAGAATGTGACAAAAGGATTGGCTTTAAAGCAAAGTCTATACATGCAATGGCAGCGTATATTGTCGGCAGAAATATCATCAAATCTGTTGCCTCAGTATACGTCGACACGGTGATAAACCTCGCACTCCTTAGGATGGGTATTGTTCAGCAAACATTTGCAAGTCGTATGGAGGAAACCCTATTTCCACATGTCAGAGAAGATTGCCCACTCGATCTAAGTGACCTCAATTGTGCGTGGACATCGCCTCAGCGTTTCCACCCAAAACGACTGTTCCAACCTGAATGTGCCACGCCAAACAAAACCTTGCCGAGTGAAGAGGTTGGTTCGGAGGAAACACGTCTTAGGGACTTTTCTGTAAATATGGAAAGAGCCTTGTTCCCGAATTTAGACGGAAGCGCCATTGGCAAATCTGACGACACGCTGTTTGATGACTCTGATATTTGGTTCAGTGAATCAGATTCGTCATTTGTAGAAGACTTGAATCAAGATCAGCCTGCAACGGCGCAGGTTGTCCGGAAGAGCTACCAGCCTATCGTGACTGAGGCTTGCCGACAAGTCGTGTCACATGTATCGGGCATGTCTGTCTGTGTTTTGAGACATAGCTGGTACTTATTGAAGTTCGTATGTGGAGAGTTGTGTGAAGGACTCTGGGATATCTTTGGATTCATTTCCCAAGCTCTTGAAACAGATGATGAAAGAGTGGTGCAGGATGAATGCACACAAACTGACTGTGAGTGCACGGATTGCGCAACAGATCCGGTTTACTTCACGAGTAGCAGTGATATACTGGAAGACAACCAAGTTACAGATTCTAGCGATTATCCGGAATCTGCCAACCGTTCCACACAATATTCGGAAGAGAGTGACAGGGATCGTACAAGACATGCTGAAATGGTAGAACTGGTTGTCGAAGATGTAATCCAAAGAGCAGCTGCATCGGACATCGTTACTCATGCAGTATCAAGAACAGTACAATATACTGAAAGCGTACCACATGCCGAGATCGTGGAGATTGAAGTCGCTCCGTCACAGATGGTAGACCAAGGAAGTGATCGTTCTGATGTCGAAAGTAACTCTGAAGACCTTTCGTCCGATTACAGCCTTTCAGATTTACCTATGTCAAGTATCAATTTCATGAAGAGCTTGATGGGTGACATGCGGGATATTGTTACATCGTTTGGTAAGGAGCCCTCAGCTGGAACAAAGCAATACATCCCTTCTTCAGCATCGTCCACAAGCACGATTGAAAAGTGTGAAGGAATAGTAAACTCACAAAGCTGCAATGATCTGGAATCTGCCAACTTTACCTCACAATGTTCGGAAGATAGTGACCGGGATCGTACCAGACATGCTGAAAGTAAAATAGCTGAAAAGGTTGTCGAAGATGTAATCCAAAGAGCAGCTGCATCGGAAATCGTTACTCATGCAGTATCAAGAGTAGTACAATATGCTGAAAGCGTTCCTCATGTCGAGGAGAGCGTGGAGAGTGAAGTCGCTCCGCCACAGCTGGTGGACCAAGGGAGTGGTCAGATTAATTCAAGTGACCGTTCTGATGTCGAAAGTAACCCTGAAGACCTATCGTCCGATTACAGCCTTTCAAATATCAGTTTCATGAAGAGCTTGATGGGTGACATGCGGAATATTGTTACATCGTTTGGTGAGGAGCCCTTAGCTGGAACAAAGCAATACATCCCTTCTTCAGCATCATCCACAAGCACGATTGAAAAGAGTGAAGGAATAGTAAACTCACAAAGCTGCAGCGACGAGACAGTTTCACCCGCTGACAGTGCACAGGAAACACTCGATATGTCCGATCCAGTCAGACAATCAGAACATTCCAATATTCTTTCAAGGAATAGCAGCGACCTTGCAACAGTGTATAGGTCTGACATTGAACATGGTGTTGCATCTGGTCGTCAGGTTGGTCCTACTGTTTCGGATGGGCACATTTATCAGAGAAGCCTAGGACTTGACTCGGAACAATGGGAACACCATGATCAGTATTCGAGGTCTACCAGTGCAGCATCGCTCAGCAGTCCAGGCACGTCAAGTTCTGGAATAGGGTACATACGTCTGCAACTAGCCAATGTCAAGGAGCTAGCTAACTCAATCATGGATGATTGCACTTCATATGCAGAAGGTAGCATATCTGTTCTCAACAGGACGAGTCAGTCAACAAAAACGAAGTCGTCTGCGATTGCAGCGCCTGATCAGAACTCATATTTGCCTCCTGCAAGGGAAGGTGAAACAAAAGAGGATGAGAGAACAACCCTTGTTGTCGGAAATGTACCGACGGTCGATGTAAACAGAGTGAATTATAACAATAATGTGAAAGTTATTGGTTATGAACATATTGACGAATATTCAAATGAATATTCAAATGACTTTGAGATTGGTCACAAGGCGGCAGTAGACATCGATGAAATAAGAAAGAACAGCGAAATCGTTGTTACCGAAATCAATAAAACGATGAATACACAGATAAGAGAGACGTACTCACGAGGTGAGAACCTCATCGCCAATATTGATAGCCAATCATCACTGAGAAAAGAATATAATTCTGATAACGATATGGACCAACGAGAGGAGAGCATCACTGAATGGAACTACCAAGACCGTAAGACAGAGGATGGCATCATTGATGTTAGAAATGAAGCCAAGTCGACCGTATGTACGGTGAACGTTCCTGATAATTCCGTGCGCAATATGACCGTGGGAAATAAAAAGATGATTACTCGTGGGAAGTATAGCGATATCGATGAGGAGCAGGAACGAAAGGCATGTTGTGGTAGTGAGAGCAATCCGACAACAGAGCCTTGCAACCAAAGGCAAAAAGTCGACAATGGCAAAGCTGCAATGCCATCGCATCCACTCTCGAGCTCTGTAGATGAAACTGAGAAGAGAGAGGCGACTGGAGAAAAACCGGCGTCAAGACCTGAGACCAGGAAGAGAAAGGATTTACAAGGAATCGATACCTCAACCTCAGACGATTCTGGAGATACAAGTGATTCTTTGATCCCTTTTGGTGTTATGTCATCATGGGGCAGAAAACATCGCTTGCATGGGAAACGCGTCATCGTGAACTCGAATAGCGACGGTCCAGGAAGGACAAACGTTTCCTGTGAGATCTCAAAGAAAGGAATCTTGATCAACACTGCGTTTATGCAGGGAATGGAAAAACCTGAAAAGGCAGTTCATGAACAGAGTGACTCCTCTGACAAAACGCACGGAGGAAATCAAGATGTTGGCAAAGTAAATGCTGATCCAAAGGAGGTACCACAGCAAGACAATACAAACCACCAAGCAGCGTCTTCAAAATGTCACATAGAACAGAGTGGCAAACCTAAGGAAACAAGTAAAGGGGACACGTTTGAAGGTGTCCCAGGTGACGATAAACTCGTTGATATCCTTGATAACTGGGCAATCAGGAGACTGGAAACGGTCTGCGATGACTCGACGACGGACGAAGAAGACCGTACACGTCAATTGCACCCTGTGCTGATGTCCCCAAAGAACAAACGGCGGATGAAGGATATTTTCAAAAAGATGACGCCGAGGAAGAAAAATGGCAGAGGACTTGTCAAACTTAAAAGGAATTCAGGAGAAGACCTTATACAAGATCTGACCAATGAACGGTCATGTGTGTCAGATGAAGCCATTTCGATCAGCAACAGTCATCAGACAGAACGTTTGAGAGAAAAGAGTTCTGCTGCGAATGCTACCCCGGATGCCAGATACCCGACAAGCCAATCCCAAAGTGATAAATGCCTTCTGGACGTAAGGAACTCGGCGTTAGATCATAGCGCTGACCACACTGATGACCTTGCAGCAGCACCGGTTGTCTCAAGATCGGAATGGTCGGATTTTGCGCTACGCTCTCTTGATACTACCACAGAAAGCTCTGCAGCAGAATCAGATTTCGACAGCAAGCTTCATAAAGGAAAGCGCATGCAAAGAAAAGGCAGCTTGAGGAAGAAATTCTTCTCTCCGTTGAAACAGAAATTGAGGAGGGGTTCCAATGATTCTCTCACAAATGAAGCATCTCATAAGAAGTCAAGTTCATCGTTATCGAAATGTGAAACACAGACTGAAATGCACGGTGAGATTCAAGTAGATGGTAATGCATCTCCTGAACCTCAATCTGTATCTTCGTTCCTGAACGACATGGTTAGCAGCTTCAGTGGGAAGAAGACAATTAAAAGAAAGCCCGCCGAGAAGAAGTCCTCATCAAGTAATAGTCGCAGGAGAAGGCAACGTCACAACAGTGCTAGCGCCTTTGATGAAGTCCTGGATGACCTGGGCGAAGAATTCTTCACAGATGACGCCTTTCCCGAACTGATATCGACAAGAGAAGCGTCGGAGAGAGAGGACAATACCAACGAGCTTTTGGCCGATCTCATGGACGATTGGTCCTTTGACGGTCTTCAGGAGGCCATTGATTCCGCAGAGATTCCAAACGTCCGTGATGATATCGGGCATAAGCTTGAATCATTCAGAAAAGAGTTTCAGGCAAAAAAGCAAAAGGCTCTGGAATTCATGAGTGGAAAAGGGGCAGTCAGGCGTTATTCGTCTTTGTAGATCTTTAGGCAAAATGCATATAAATCTATGAAGTATTTGTCCTGTCTATAAGCATGATAAGAGGCTAATGATTAATCGTCGATACCAGTCATTGGATTACGTTGAAATCTAAAAGCGAAAATCTAGTTAAGTTTAATATGGGTGGAAGCTTGAGCAAACGCCAGAGAATAATTTGATAATATGACATTTTACTTTCGGAAAATCTGGATCTTTGACGGTCTATACGAAGATATATATTGGGGTGGCAACCGATACCTTTGCTAAAAGGATCTCCCCCTTACTTACAAATATTTTTGTTTTTGTTTTGTATAAAAATACGCTTGGGGACGATCTAGAAACTATGTTCAAGTATGCACAAACTAACGGGTTGATCAAATTTGTATTTCTGTTTTCCGTTTGTACATAGTTGAATTGATCACCGACATTTTTGTTTTCGAATTGAATCATTAAAGGGGTAGTTCACTTTTGGTATATACGGCGCTGCACGAAATAATTTTGTTGTAAGGTAATGAAAAACTGAGTGTAAAATGTGAAAGAGCATACCATTTTAATGGCAGAATAAACTTTATTTGATCAAAATCGGTTCAGAAACGGCTGAAATATCAATAAATATATCCGATCGGAATAAATCTGGGGCCCAGATTTATTCGATGATTTTTAAAACAAATTTTAAAATGCCTACACTTTTTCAAAAAATTTCAAAAGTGGTTTTTAAATAGTTGTTGATGATTTCTCTATCTAATCATTATCTCAACAAAAACATCACATGCATAATTTTGCATGAAAAATGGTTGAAACCAATGCTTTTTTATACCTTAAATAATTTATTTTTTATATCACACTTGACTTTACTTGAATATACTAAACCCACAAGAATTAAGACGTTGAATTGAACATGCAAAGTGACCAATGTCCGATTTGCTTGTGCATGATTGTATAATTTAGTTCTTTAGTTTAAAATCGACCTTTTAACGATCATAGTAACTGAAGACAACCCGATGACATGTTGTGCTACTTGTGACATACAAGAAATAGATTTATAAAAAATTATATTTTAAATTGGATATTTTACAAAATATAAATGGAGAAAATTTATAACTTGATATGCAGAACGGTTTTTGACGCGGTCTTCTTTTGATATATTTATGTAAGTTGAAGTTGATACACCAGAAAGCAAAATTATAAATTGTGAAATGCGCATTTTTGTACCACCTTTGCTATTTCTTCGTTTTCATGGTTTTCTTTATCATAGTTTTGTTATTTATGTCCTCCTTGTAACTAATTGTTTTTATTGTCGTCATGAAATTGTCACCGTTGTTAAATCTTGAACGCGGTTATCTCTTCTGTATTATCTATATTTAAGTTTACATATTTTATTTCATTCATTATTGATATTGTATTGTTTTAATGTTGATTAGGTGATAGTACTGTCAATTGTCACCGTTGTTAAATCTTGAACGCGGTTATCTCTTCTGTATTATCTATATTTAAGTTTACATATTTTATTTAATTCATTATTGAAATTGTATTGATTTAATGTTGATAAGGTGATAGTACTGTGAACAGTGTTTTCAGAATGACATATTCTTTAACATATCAGGCTCACAAATATTTGACTTTTTTTTTTTATTGGAACATTTTTTTGTGAATTTTATACAATTATAATGACTGCATATTTTGCTTACTATATCTGTATAACTGTTTTCTAAACATCTGCATGTTTATGTTGAATTTATTGTTCCTTCGGCATGGTTGTGAATTTCCTTAAATATATTTTCAACAGGCACAACACAAAAATGAATGTCTTGAGTTTTTGTTTATTTAAACCTTTGAGAATTTATTCCTGTAATAATTCAGATAAGATTCCACAGATACTTATATGATACAAGCAAACACTGTCGTAAATCTTTACGTAATATCTCTTGTTCGTGGGAAAGATGGAATAGATCACCCCCTGAATAATAAGTATTACTTACATATGTATGCTAGTGCATATACACACAAGCAACACAAATCAACCGACAATAATATTAAATCACAGTTAATTATAAATGGTATACAATATCATGATAAGAACAAGAAACGCAACGGTCCGTAATTCTGAATTCGTGTCCAACGAATTCAGGTCTAAATTCAAACGAGTGTTTAGTTGATCAGGTTCTAGACGCGACTTCAGAATACGGGCCTATGAATAATATATCTACTTGAAAGTAATGTATCTTAATTTTATTATCGCATGCAATTATATAAGAATATGAATGATTTTTATTATATCATTTGTATTATCTTGGTAATATTCATTGCGTGCAGGTATAGGCATATTTACACCAAGTTTCAAATTTATACATATTATTTTGCACATAGTATGAAATATACAGGTACATATTTGCATTGTGATCCAAAGTTGAAAGTGATATTTCTTATGAACTATATAATATTTTGTTACATTGTGATGAAATGATGTCTTATGAATTCTCATACACACGTCCTTTAACAGCAGTGGCGTAATGAGCAAAAACTTTTTTTGGGGGCAAAACCAAATCTGCATCACATGCGGATATTGCGAGGGAGCGAATCGACTGAGCGGGAGGAGGGTGTGGGAGGGGGTGTCCCCCCTCCCACGGTGGGGAGCTTTTGCATTTTTGGACTTGAAACTGTGCAATCTGATGCAAACCTAGAAAGGAAATTCTGACTTGACGACGTGTACTATAATGATTCTACCGACCGGAAAAAGAGGTTTCATTTGTTTCATTAAGAAAAGAAAACATTTAATATGCACCCCAAAATAATAATCGCAAAGTGATATATACAGTTCAAACAGTGCATCAAAAGCAACATAATGTATGATACAACAACATGAACAAAGTATTTCAGTCGTAGACAAGACCGATTCCCGAGGGAGCGAAGCGACCGAAAGGGTGGAGGGTGCATGATGGGAGGGTGTGATAGTAGGGGGGTGTCCGTCCGTGCACGGTAAGGTTTTTTTTGCAATGTTTTACTTGAAATTATGCAATCTGGTGCATACTTGGAGGGTGTGATGGTAGAGGGGTGTCCGGCCGTGCACGGTAAGTGGTTAGTTGCAATGTTTTACTTGAAATTATGCAATCTGGTGCATACTTAGGACAGAAATTCGACTTGACATGAATTAAAATCTGAGTTATCTTGTCTAAAAAAATACCCGTTTTTCAATCACTGGTATCGAATTAGATATAAGCCATGATTTAAATTGTATTGAGGGGGGGGGGGGGAGGGGGGGGGGGGGGGGGGGGGCAAGCGCCCCCAAGGCCCCCCCCCCCCCCTCACCAGTACGCCAGTGTTTAACAGGATATTGGCTGTTTCTAGGTTTCAATAAACGGATTAGGCATAGTGTATGGACATAAGATTTGTTATATTTACAAAACTGTAATGACCGTTTCAGTCTTGTCATATTGATACAAGCAGGAAACTAATAGGCCTACTGGTAATGAATTAACAGATTTTGATTAACATAACAAAATATAAATAACCCATGTTCCATTCAACAGTAAAACACTGACAGACATTAAAACGTAACCGTTAGCCCAATAAAAATACGACTTTGATACGACCGATCAATCAAGCATCAAAACATCGATTTAGTCATCTATGTTTCAATTTATCTATTTTGAATCAATTTCAATCACGTTCATTTTCTCTATGCTCTTATAAATGCATGCTATTCCATATGTACCTGTACATTCTAGGATTATGTATATATACATATATTATTTAAACAAATACAAATTACTCATTACACAAATATAATAAAAAATAATTAAAAATAGTACACAATATAGTTGCAGCACTTTACATTGCAGATATTTTTAAAACAGAAAATAGGTGATACACATTATACTATACAACAGTTTACTATGAAGTTGATCACTCCTAGAATTTTTTTTTCTTTATGTACTTGCCAAAGTTGACATGTCTAATTCAGAGAGGTTTTCAAACAGCAACCAGGGAGATCGTTTAGGAAATACATGTGCACCATTAGCCAATTGGAAAATGCTTGCTTAATCAAAGAGATGTTTAATTTTGTCTGTCAGGATGCGGAAAGATATGTGCATTAATTGTACACGGAGTCTCCTGCAGAATCAGGGAGACTTGACAGCTCTGCTTTGATTACGTATATTATATACTACTTGAACTATTCAACTTATTCGCGCTTCTAATTGTCCATGGGCGTATAGGGGCACGTTTTTATCAGGGGGGAATTAAGTCTTTTACCCAAATTTTCGAATTTCGAAAGCAAAAAAAAAAAAGGAAAGAAAAAATAAGGTCCTCGCCTTTTTGTGCCCGAAAAGGATTTGTTTTCAAATGTTTCGTCAATAATAACATGATTTTTTCCCCAAAATAACATGACCCTGCCCGAATATAACATGATTTTGCCCGAATATGACACTATTTAGCCCCAATATGATATGGATTTGCCCGAATAGGACATGATTTTGCCCGAATATGACATTATTTAGCCCAAATATGACATGGATTTGCCCGAATAGGACTTGATTTTGCTCCAATATGACATGATTTTTCCCAAATATGACATGATTTGTCCGAATTTCAGGTGCGTTTTGCCCGAATATGGCCGTTTTCAAAACTCTAGGGGGCTGCAAACCCCCAGCCTCCTACGCTATGTATTTGTCTAACGATGGCCCCATGATCAGTCTAACGGTATTTAATTTGATGGCTCTATATACACGTGCACATCAAGACGCTCGTTTTGACGGTGCTTTGTCAGACATGTCAGATGTTACCATTGTTACGGACGTTAAATGTGACCGGATATGGCAAAACCTTGCACTTGTCGGTAAAATTACAAATTTAGGTTTCCTTTCTATTAGAAAGGCCCTATCACAAGCTTTTGTTTGATGCTTTGGTTCATATCTGGCAAAGATAATTATGACTATTTCAATTGTATTAACATAGGTCCTTTACATACATTGTGTGAAATTAAATTAAATTGCCCATATCTTCAAAACGTCAATTACCGACAAGTGCAGGGTTTTGCTATATCCAGTAACAAATATGTGCTTAGGCAAGTCTACAATTTGGAGTCCTCATTGGAACTGTTCTTGTTCATTGTGCTCCCATTCTTTTTGACGGTGTTTCCATTCAATCTGATGGTGTTCCCCGTGACCGTGTTACACGTGTACATCGACGACGCCTGCCTCTTCTTCAGGCGTTTCCTCTGTCCGACATGGGCGACCACCGTGTAGAGATACGGGTTGAGGGAGGCGTTGATTGGGAGTATGAACACGGCACACCACGCATATAGCGTGACGGGCAGCCTCACTAGCCCCGTCTGGGACAAAACACCCATGATGATGACCGGCATCCAACAACAGAAGTCAGTGCCTATGATAAGCGCCATCTTGGCCGCCATCTTGACTTCCTGGTCCTTCGTGGAGCTGGCGTGACGGGAGCCCCCTACGCTCTTGGCCGACTTCCGCACGGAGAAGAAGATGATGACGTAGCAGACGAGGATAAAGCAAAAGCAAAGGAGGTTGATGACGAGGAAAAGGATGATAGAGTAGATCCACGAAGGCTGGACGTAGCCTTCGTCAGCTATTTTGAAGACTGTATTTGCGAGTACGTTGTCCCATGCGAGGTATCCGGTCTGTGTGTTAGCGAGGCTGAGCGGCAGCCCGATACAGACATCGGAAAGACCGTAGAAGTTGGGCACGAACTTGCCGACGATGAGGGGCACGAGACCAAGGATGACGGTGATGCACCACATGACGGCGACGAACGCGCGCGACGATTTGTAACGGAGGCGGAATCGGCTGAAGGGGAAGAGGATGCTGGTGAGGCGGTCGACCGTGATGACGGTGAGGAGGAACACCGAGCTCTCGCTGGACAGGATCGCTAGGAAGCCAGCGAAGTGGCACAGCATTGACTCGCGCCAATTTGGCGCGTACAGAAAGTAGTACTCGCCAAAGTAGATGTCTGCTGAGGCGATGATAAGCATGAACACACCCATGAACCAGTCAGCGACGGCGAGGTTGGTGATGAAAAACGGCTGTTCCGCGCCCCCGCGCTCACGACGACCAAATAGCCTTATCGCCAGCACCATGGTGTTGCCCAGTAAGGCACTTAAACCTAGCACCCACATAGAAACCCGTAGGACGGTGTTGGGCATCAGCCTGGTGCACGAGTCTAGCTCAGTCCGCTCCGCGACTGTACACACGTCTGTGTTT
>JBAMJV010008737.1:0-101935 GCA_037951105.1 Echinarachnius parma
ACCAAATTTGAGATTGTTTTAAGGTTAATATTGAACATAATATTGTTTTAATGTATGGTTTTACTTTAATACAGAAGATTGGCCTAAGCTGGTGTTTGAGGATAACTACATTATTCGTTGATTATTAAATTTAATTTCTAAACATCAAATACGTGACAAGTAAAAGATTTGAAATGATATATAAGTATGAAGTGGTTATCTTAAAGGGATAGTTGAGTTTTGGTAGAGAGGGCGCTACACAAAATATTTTTTTGTGAGATAATGAAAAACGAATCGGTTCAGAAACGGCTGAAATATCCATAAACATAACCATTTGTAATAAATGTGGGGCCCCACAAGTATTCGATAATTTTGAACCAGCCGTTAAAATTCGTTTTAAAATGCTTCCTCTTTTCAAAAATTGTCAAAAGAGGTTTTTAGATAGTTGTTGATTATCTCTCTATCTAATCACTATTTCAACAATATTTTATTTAAAATGGTTTAAACAAATTCGTTTTTTGAAAGCGCCCTCTTTTGTTTAAACAGCTCTTTTTGAATGATAACATGCTTTTGACTTAGTCTTTGGATTTTTTTTGTATTCCTTTTGAGTATGATGGAGTTATAACTATTAGTTTGTAATGTAATGGTGCAGGTTTTGGTTACTAAAATTCAGTTTGACTAAACTGTACTCTCTCTACCAGAACTCAACTATCCCTTTAAATCATGATTTGAATTTTTCAAAGGTAGTGCATTTCTCATTCTCCAATAGAGTGGTGAAGTATGATGTAATCTATGACGTCATAAACACCTATTTTTAGAATTTTCAAATTTGAACTTCATTTTTCGAAAGAGTATCAAACATATGTTATGTATTGGCTGAGATATGCCCATCCGAATGAATTTTACTTCAATGGGCAATCAGTGTTATAGTGCACTGGTTCATAAAGTTATGAAGTTATGAACCAGTGCACTATTATAACACTGATTGCCTATTGACAAAAAAAAATCATTCGGATGGGCATATCTGAGCCAATACTTAACATATTCAATTGATTTTCGGTATTTGGACATTATATGCTATGTTCTTTCTGAAAATGAAGTTCAAATTTTAAAATTCCAAAAAAAGATGTTTATGACATCATGGCTTCTGTACTCTATAGAGTACCGAAGTAGTGACGTCACATGCTTTTGTTATGGCATAGTAATGGTTCTAAACAACTTTTCCTTTCATACTGGCATTAAGTAGTGGGTCGGAGTCGGACGATTGCCTTCTTAGCAACCGCTATATCACCAATTCATTACTTGCCTGACATTGTGTAGAACCATCACCCATGGCAATGAATAGCTCTGACGTCACACTTCGGTACTCTATACGCTCTTTATTTTAAACTGTTTAAGGCCTTTTTCACGCTTCGATGGCTTGGAGAGACGAGCGTTGAAGTGATACTACTAGTCCAACCAGCAGAGGCGGTTCGTATGATGATAAGGGCTAGGCGAGTCATTCCGTCCAGATACGGTTACACCGGTCGCTTCGTGAGAACGATTGGGAACACGACCACGACAGAGGACACGCTATGTAACATTCATCCACCGTCTCCTACAGTGAGTTAACTCTAAAGCCGTTATTATGGCTAATTAACAGTTTTCACAATTAATGGAAAACCCTCTTTCACCTGCCCGCTCTGCCCGCCCGAAATATGTAGAGCTACAAGCTATAAAAAACGATAGGTAAACGATACCCGCCCTCCTAGACCTATCAGTAAAACAAAGCCGTTCTATAGACTATGAGTTTACAACAACAAAACACCGCTCTTTAGACCTATCAAAGGTGCTGGTCAGCTCTCAAGACCCTGTTTCTCACTCAGCTTTTCCCTACTTTTCCCCCTCCCATCCGCTCCCTATAGACCCCTGTTTTGAAGTTGGCGGAGGTGTGCCACTGCCAACTTCAAAACAGGGGTCTAAAAAAAGATCCACGGGATCGGACTTCCATAATGTCATGCGACTTGAGACAATCCGTTGTGGCCCGATCATCGATATAAAAATATCGATGGGCCTGATACAGGGATAGCTTAATGCCGATGTTGGCAAATGGTTGGTCAATTGTGTACATGTATTTCTGTGTTATGATATTCCACTGACAGAGGTGATGTGTGCAAATTCCATGGTAAATGATTGTCATAATGACGGAGTAGGCCTACTTAGCAAAAATGCAAAGTGATAATCGCTTACTCATGACACTGACTTTGTACGCAGTTATAATTATCCACTAGATAATTATAAATGTAAACGCGTCCATCATACATATCATGGTGACGGAAGAGAAATTTGGAAAACCGAAAGCTGTTCCATGCTTCTATTGACTAAACGAATACAACGAGGCACGTGGTAACCGTAAATTATTAGTGTTGATCTAAACACTTACTTCGGCCTTAGAGGGACATTCCCTCTTTTGCAAGCCAAATTTCAAAAGTTGCGAGGTTATTGTCTTATATATATGAAAGAAAATGTCATTTATTAGCATGCCTGCAAAAATTAGGGCATGAAATCTCTTATTCGTGGAGTTATAGACCTAAATCTAATAAACCGTCGTCCAATTTTAATTGTTCATTATACGTATATTCACCCAGTGAGGAAGTTCGTACATGGATTCCACGAAGTACCACAACGCTATGCGTGACCCCTACATGACCCGCGCACAAGTAAGAATAGCATGACCGCACACTAGGCAAAATAACCAAACCTCGCTTAAACTGACTACATGTTATTACATATTCTTCATTTTTGAGATGTTTTTCCGTGACATACATTTACAAATGTCGGCTTCACAATACCTTTACAAGAATAAGTACAATATAGTTGTAATATTATGCTAAATCAGTTAAACTCCTTTATTGACCGATATATAGTCTGATGGAGGGACGCATTCGTTTTTCATTCGTAGAATCCAAATAATAGGGCTGTTCGATCTGATTTCTTTTGTGTGTGTTTCATTCATCCCCATCCGTCAACTGGAAACTGTTCAGACGTTTTGTAAAAGAGGGACTGCCCTTTTAAAGGGATCAAGTAACATTGTCCAAATCCTCAAAACTTACTCAGAACTTTAGTGGTTCTTTCATACATTGTTTTATTCGTATATACCAATATAAGCATGGAACAATTTTGTTTAACTTTCGTTAAAAATATACTTACAATTGAAGTGTTAAGACTTTGAGGCCTATTTAACTGTCCACTACCTATAGTTAAAACTGTGTACAAAGTCAGTGCAATGAGTCTGCGAATATCACATTGTATTTTCGGTAATTAGTACTCGGCCATATAACATCCATTTGCCGTGGTATGTTCACTCATTACTCGGTGGACATATCAAATCACAAGAATACTCATTGTATCAACCATTAATCACTTTTTGCACATGAAGAGCTTTCTTCCAAAAGGCGATATATCCACTTTTTTCAACTTTCGAGGAAAACAGGTTTCTTTGCCCAACTTTGTACACGTGCCTATGGGAAAATGAAAATTGAACTGTCTATAATTATTTTGATTTTGAGTGAGTAATTTGTCGTAAAATGTGTGTTCCTAGATAGCTACGTAGCTTATAAATGTAGATATTATGGAAATGTTTATGGAAAGTGGATTTAGCGCCTTTTGGATCTGAGCTCTTCCCGTCATGTCAACAAATTAACTAGATCCCTTTAAACAACTAACCGAACTTGAAAGAATAACCCTATGTCGGGCCAGACCTGTTCCTATTTTGACTATTTTAATATTATTTACATAATGTGTGGTATTTGTGTACGTTTCTCTATTAGGATCGCACCTGTGACTTATCCAATAAACGCATAGGCGCACCGTGGTTTTGCAGCGCTCCGACCAAACTCAACTGCTCAGACTACGCCTGGACTGCAGGGAACAAAACATATTGTAGCTCGCTCACTGCCTCCTTCCTAAAGCCGGACGAGAAAACATTCTTCCTTGAGTAAGCTGTTCTACACTAAAGGCCCGGTTACATTTCACCGGATTGCTAAAGGCCCGGTCACATAACACCGGCTAGCCTTAAAGGATGCCCGACTGGGAGTAAAATGTTCAATCCATTTGTCTTCCAATCGTTCGTATGCGTTTCTTGTCCGTTCCTTGTCAGGCGATGTGCGTTGTTCTATCCGGCGGAATTTGTTGTGCATGAATTTTCTATTCGTCAGGCATCCGTTTGCCATCCGGTGATATGTGACCGGGCCTTAAAGGAGACGTTTCCCCACTTTCAATTTTCTTTTAATAATGTTCTCTACACATTAAAGAAACATTTCATGCAAATATTTTCAACATTCGCCCTTTGAGCAAGGGAGGAACATCATTCAAAGTCACTCTTAGTATATACGGGTTTATCCCATTCATCACGTACAGCATGGAGTCTGCCATTATATCTTTTGAAACCCGGACTTTCAATTGTTCGCGTAAAAATGTGACATCAATATACGGCTTCGGTAATGTATGCAAATAATATGCGTATGACGTCAGACTCTCTGTCGGCAAGCTTAACAAAAGTAACCATGTCCGGCAAGCTAGCTTGCCGGACCTAGTTACTATTGTCAAGCTTGACGACGGGGAGTCTGACGTCATGCTTTTACAAAAGAAAGCAGTCAGAATTTGTACTAAATCTTTATATTTAGCGCATACAGATAGTTTATTTTATCAATTGAATATTCTTAAAGTTTATGATATTAACACATTACAAATAGCGGTATTTATGTTTAAATACTTTAAAAAATTACTTCCCCCTGTTTTTGATGATTATTTTGTTTTAAATGAAAATATACACTCTCATTTAACACGTACATGTCATAATATTCATTTGAATAACCCTAAAATAGTATTAGCTCATAAGTCAATACGACACCATGGGCCTGATATATGGAATACTTTGCCTGAATTTATAAAACAAATAACCTTTCTAAATTCATTTAAAAGAAGGATAAAAGATATTGTGCTGAATCAATATTTAAAATAAAATACAAAATTGATTTATAAGTTTCATTCCCTGTATAGTGTTATGATGGCAGTGAACTTGCGTTTTTGTAATTTAATGATATTTTGTATAATTGAATGAGTAATTTGTTAGATATTTTTATATTTTGTATAAATTAGTATATGGTTTTCAAGGGCTAGCGTGTACTTTAATTATTTGCACTTGCACCACTTCCTTCTCCTTACTTTCTTTTCTTTCTCTCTATCCCATATGTCATAGGTTGTATACATAATTTAAGCTTACATTAATTTTTCTTTGGGGAGTCACGCTATCAAGCTTGCAGCTTATTGTGACTTCCCATGCAACTTTTCTACTATACTGTATACTATTATGTTGTATAGTTATTCTTTATTTACTTATTTTTTATACAATTGTTTAATGTACTTATTCACAATTGTGATATTCATGATTTGTATTATATGTTGTTAAATAATTGTTTTGTATTTATGTTATGTTTTGAAGTTGCAAAATAAATGAAATGAAAATGCGCATATTATTTGCATACATTACCGAAGCGGTCTATTGCGAACAAATAAGCTCCGCCCATATTTCGCCCTTTGTTTTTGCACAAACACTGAGAGCAGCGAGAGCTAACTACATAAGGGATTGACGTCCCATCTTAAAGGGGACCACCAGGCAAAGAACAGCACATAATTATACGTGTTGGTACCCTTTTGTGATATCAAATAGATACCCAACATTTTGCAAAGGGTTGTGTAATTCATAAACAATGTAATTCATTACTACCACTTACGGAACCACTATTATTTACATATTTTCTGAACTTTTTGGTGGAATGGATTACTAAACATGTTACCTTTCATGTATAAGAATATTATTTTAGGGTGGTGGTACCCTTTAAGTACGAACAATAACACATCTGGGTTCCTAAAGGCAGCCTCCATGCTATGGGTGATGTATGCCATTGAATGAGATTAGCCTGTTCGAATGACTTTGGATGATGTTCCCCCCTTGCTCACGGGGAAATTGTTGGAAAAATAATTATATGTATACAAGTTTAAATGATGTCCTAGTATCTGGAAACATATATGTCTAGACACTTACTTCAACTTTATTACATGTCTAGAGGCGAAGTTATGGGAATTTTTTTGAAACGGCGGCCATTTTGGAAATTATCATCGACCGCCATCATTCTTTGATTGTGCTACATCTTGGACTTGAAACCTTTGCAAAATCATTTGTATAGATTGCCTGCATCTGAAACGTATATTTAAACACTTCAGTCAGTTTTTAAGCTATTACAGAAGGGAAAATATTTCCGAAAGTTGAAGATTGCGGCCATTTCAGACGCCATCTCGGCTACTAGTAACGCACTACGGGAGGGGGGTTCGGGATTCTTGTTAAAAAAAAAAAAAAAATGGACCTCTTCTGCAAATTTCAGCTTGTTCCCCAAAATGTCCAGGTTTTAGCTAATACTAAATGGAGTATAACGGGATCTAGTAGTAACATTGTTGACGTGTTTTAAAAACTGACGAAGGGTTGATAAACTTGATAAAATGTGTATTTCTGTGATCTAATATATTATGTCTACTGAGTGATGTGTGAATTTGTTGTATCATGTAACCTAGTAATGAGCGAAAATGCAAAGGGAACGTCACTCATTGCACTGTCTTTGTACACACAGTAGAAATTCGAAATAGAGATTTGGAAAACCGATACCTGTTCCATGCTTCTGGTAATAGGATACAAATGAGGTATGTGAGAACCGCTGGGGTTCTAAGTACATTTTGTGGATTTTGACAATATTATTAGATCCCTCTGATATCGTAATTGTATTGCTTAAACGAAATGTAAGTTGATACGAACCAAAGGCGTCGATTTATTCTCGCCATTGGGGGGGGGGGGGGGGGGGGGGTACGTCATTTCGACCATCTTCGGCGAGGGAGCAAAGCGACCAACCTAGCATAATGCCCCGGGATTTTACGACCGGGGGGGGGGGGGATAAGGGGCACCAACAAAAACTTTCGGATTTACCTGTTAAGACATTTGAAGATTATTAAGGCACATTGCAAGCACCCTCATGGAACCCTGAATGTAATCATTCAAGGGATACCCACATTGGGAATATCAATGGGGGTCCAGGGGCGGAGCCCCCGGAAGCTGTAGGATTTTAGATATCCAGAATTAAAGATGTTGCCCATATGTAAATAGGACAAATAATTAGTTAAATAGTTAGTGAATTAAAGTTAGCTCAATTTTAATTCTGTATTTTCTTTCATACCAGAGGGGGGAAAGTTGTTCCTTCCAACGGATCGAGTATCGTGCAAACCAAGGAAAGGGGAGGTAAGTCACATATCAGGAAGATGCTAGACTAGTGGCCAAGCGCCTTTCCGCGACGCTGTGCGTGCATCGCGCATAGGATCCTGTACACAGTAATCGCTTGTGCTCTGAAGATGTACGATGAACGCATTATTGCATAAACAAATGTCGCTCACAGTGCGTACAAACATGGGTGACTGACTCATCGAACAGTTGTCGCGTGATAGGGATTTGGTGCGGACCAAACGAACATAGTCCGATTTCAAAAACGGGGTTTTCAATCAAGGGTGATCCAATTGTTATTAAAGAATTTGTTTTTAACCATTTTGCATTTATATTTTGCATCTCATTTGACGAATCTGAACTACCTTTAAGCACAAGCAAGAGCTTGTCAAGCAAAAGATCAAGTTCAAGCAATTGCTTGAATTCATATGCACAAGCTTTTGCTTGTGCTGAAACCTTTTGCTTGCACTGCCTAAGCAATTGCTTACGTGTTGGACAAAGGATCGTTACGGTTGTGCGAACATCGCACTGCACGACAACGACGCTTCGTGCCCGACCTGGCAGCAGTATTTTTGCTTACGCAAATAGGGGGGAACAGCACAGAGCATTAGAGGGGTTTCTGTGCAGGTCGATGGACAAAAATTGCCGTAAAAAGTCTAAAATAACAGAAATTGTATTAAATATGAAATCACAACAAAACCCTGGAATAAGGAGCTTGAAAAAACGCAAGCAATTGCTTATCAGGACAAGTATAAGGTTCGTTTTCTGCATACGGTTTCAAGCAATTGCTTGTTTGGTAAGCAATTGCTTACCAGCAGTAAGCAATTGCTTGTGCTTGTAAGCAAATGCTTTTGCTTGCAAGCAATTGCTTGTTTTCATGCATTCCGATTCAAGCAAAAGGCTAGCACAAGCAATTGCTTGTTTTTATGCATACGGCCCATTGTTTAGCACCATCACCCATGGCAATGAATAGCTCTGACGTCACATTTCGGTACTCTATAGTACACATAGATAGTGTTTTATTACAAAAGAAGGTTATACGTATTATTTGTAATTCCCCCTTTCGCTCCCATACAGACTCTTTATTTTTTGAAAATAAGATACTGAAGGTAACAGACCTGTATTTATTTCAACTTGGTCAATTTATGAATAATTATAATAATAACATGCTGCCATGTGTTTTTCAAGAAATGTTTTAAAAAAGCTCAGTTTATAATTATCCAACTAGACATTATAAAGAATTTCATTTACCTCTCTTGCGGAACCTACTTGCTCAAAATACATTTATATATGAAGGCCCTAAATTATGGAATTCTTTAAGTCATAAAATAAAAAATGCTCCATCGATTAATATTTTTAAGAAAAAAATTAAAATTGTTTTAATTACAATCTTATAAACATCATTGAATTATATCTCCCATTTACTCTTATCCCGTGGTTATGTCATCCTAAACAAGGTCATTCCTTACTCGCGGACTCAAAAAGTAATATGATATTATATATTGTGCCTTCTCATGCATTATTTCTTTCTATTATGCGCAAGTCTTTTTCCTTATTTTCACTTGAACCCCACATGCAGCTTATCCTTTACATACATTTGTACCTCCGATCTCTCACTTCCTTTTGGCAGTGTCTAATTGTTTGTATTATGTGCGTCTTCTCCTATGTAAAGTTCTCTGTTGTCCCATGTTGGTCTCTGTTGGCATCCCCTTTCACCCTTTTTCCCTCTCTATATTTGTTTATGTTGTTGTAGTCTAGAATGTGTTAATTTAAATGAACAATATACCTAACTATTATTTGAGGGGTCTACAATTGTTCAAGCATTGCTTTTTAGTGGATCCCTCTTGTTTCCAATATGTATATCCCTATTTTGTGCAAATTATCATAATTCATTTATAATGTTTTGTTGGAAGCAAGATTAAATTGAAATTGAAATTGAATTGATATTGTAATAAAGAAATGTATGTGTTTGTGTGTTGTACCTCAAAATCATCTCAAAATCACTTCAATAAATGTGCATCTATTAGTATTGAAATTGTGCATTGTGTATATAAAGAGAGCTCACTTCCAAAAGGCGCTAAATCCACTTTCCATTACAAATTGAGTTAACGATATATCTACATGTATAATCTACGTAGCTATCTAGGAATCAACATTTTACGTTTTTTAACTCACTCCAAATCATAATATTGAAATTTCAATTTTCATATTCCCATAGGCACGTTTACAATGTGGGACACAGGAACCTGTTTTCCTTGGAAGTTGAACATGTAGATTTAGCGCCTTTTGGTTGAAAGCTCTTCATATCTTGCATATAAATGAAAAATGAGCAAAGAAAATTGGGTTCTACCAGGATTCGGACCCAAGACCACCGGACTGCTTACATGAGCTTTAAAAAGCCCTTAAAGGGATACTTGAGTTTTGGTATAGAGTGCGCTTCACACAATATTTTGTTGTGAGATAATGAAAAATCGAGTGTTATGTTCGAAAGTGCATACATTTTTGATAACAGAATAAACATTATTTGATAAAAATCGGTTCAGAAATGGCTGAAATATCCATACACCTAACCATTTGTAGTAATTGTAGGGCCCGGCAATATTTCAATAATTTTGAACAAGGCTTAAAAAATAAAAAAAAAGCTTCCTCTTTTCCAAAATTTACAAAAGAGGTTTTAAAATAGTTGTTGATTATCTCTCTATCTAATCACTATTTCAACAAAACATTACATGCACAAAATTTGATTTAAAATGGTTGAAACCGATGAACGTTTAGAGAGCGCCCTCTTGAGTTTTAACGGCTCTTTTTAAATGACAACAGGCTTGTTACTTAGTCATTTGTAATTCATAATTTACTTATATTGCTTTTTAGCATGGTGGAGTTATAACTGTTAGTTTGTAATGTAATGGGGCAGGATTTGGTTAGTTATAACTCCACCATGCTCGAAAGGAAAACAGAATTACAAATGACTAAGTAAAAACCTGTAATCGTTCAAAAATAGCCGTTAAATCTCAAGAGGGTGCTCTCTAAACACTCGTCGGTTTAAACCATTTTATATAAAATATTGTGCATGTGATATTTTGTTGAAATAGTGGTTTAAAAGAGAGATAATCAAGAAATATTTAAAAATTTAAATTTTTGAAAAGAGGAAGCATTTAAAAAATAATCTTAACGGCTGGTTCAATATTATTGAATATTTGTGGGGCCCCACAATTATTACAAAAAGTAATTTTTAAAAATATTTCAGCCATTTCTGACCCGATTTTGATCAAATAAAGTTCATTCCGTCATCAACATTGTATACTCTTTCGAATTTGACAATCAGTTTTTCATTATCTTTGTACGGACCCCTTTGAAAAACAGCTTGTAGCTGACAAGGGCAATCCATCCCATGAGTGGAGAATAAATAAATAAAAAAATAAAATGATCTCACATATTTTTTTTTTTGTGTAGCGCCCTCTATACCAAAACTCAACTATCTCTTTAAACTGAGTATGGTTATATATTAATATGTGTGCGTGTGTGTGTGTGTGTGTGCATACACACTAAACATGCAATTTAAAAAAAATGTATTTATTTATTTATTTATATATATTTTTTTTGGAGGGGGGGGGGGGGGGTGTTCATGTTTTATTCCTCCAAAATAAACGGAACAAAAAACATCAATAACAATCTCCCGAACCTTATTACATATGTTCCATTACAGAAAGTAAATTACATAAACATCCCAATTTACATCACATAATTATGAACTACGTACGAATAAATGAGCATTTTAGGTTTTTAAGCTAAGATAAAAAAGAAAAACGAAAGAAAACAAATACAAAAAACACCTTCTACCCCTGTCAAGAATGACCATTTAACCCCAATTTTACGTCACCATGGTCACTCATGTTTAGCACCAACAGGAATAAGCTGGCGACAGTTTATGGTGTCAACTCCCTGCACACATTGTCGCCGACAACAATTTGTGCAGGGTCGACAATTTGTGGCGCAACACTCCCTGTGCACCACAACTTGTCGTCCCTGCACAATTTGTCGTCGGCGACAATTGTGCAGGGACGACAATTTGTGGTGCAACACTCCCTGTGCGCCACAACTTGTCGTCCCTGCACAATTTGTCGTCGGCGACAATTGTGTTGCTCTTGCCGTCCCCAAAACAAGCGACAATTTGTGCAGGCAAAATGAAACCTCACACCACAAATTGTCGTCAGTTGCTGTCTTCAAGCTACAGAAGATAATGACGTTTACAAAGATGATGATGATGATGATAATAATAATCAGTGTTGGGGTACTCAAGGCCGGCCTCGGCGTCGACACTAACATTTATAAGTCCTCAACCTCGGCCCTTAACCTAAGAAACCAGTAAATTCAGAATTGGACTCGTCATAAAACTTGATACTTGACATGCTTGAAGAAAATATATCCTTCAAAGCGCCATTCGGTGCTGTCCTGGAGAGGCAGTGCAGTGCAGTGTCAGTGAAATGCGTGGATGTGATGTTCTATGTACAGGTGCTTGGTGCTACTGTGCAGGTGCATTTTATGTTGGTTGTGTTTAAAGTGTCCGCAGAGTGGGAGGCGCCGCCATCTGTATGATGCTTGGCATGGCTGCATCCCTGAAACTCTGGGTGTTTGGTAACATTACTATAGGTATGGGGAGCATGTTCCAAAGTCGAATGGATCTTGGGTAGAAGCTGTACAGGTAACAGTCAACTCGACACTTCGGTTGATGGTAAGAAAGGCGATGTGTGCGAAGTTGATGACGGGGTGTGGAGTGACGTGCGGAGGGAAACGGATGTTAACAATCCCATGGTGAATTTTGTGCATCATTTCAACTTGACACAGAAGTCGCCTCTGCTGTAAGGTCTTCCAGCCTAGGGTAGTCAGCATGTGGGTTACACTGGACTCCCTGCGGAAGTCGCTCATGACAAACCGCGCAGCCTGCCACTGGATACTTTCCACAATCTGCACACTCCTCTCAGTCCATGGTTCCACTCACATGATGCATACTCCCGTTGAGGTCGTATTAACTGGTTGTACGCTTTATCTCCTTCACTTGTCTGTTGCAGGTACAACACACTCCTACCAGTCAAGGGGTTTCTGCATATGCTGCAGTGCATTATACAAGACACATACATATGAAGGGTTACATAGGTGCACACAATTCGTTCTAGCACTTATATTTCACATTTTCCAAGAAGAAAATTTGCATGATAATTCTTGAAATATGAACCAATGTACTCACATTTTAAACAAATGAAGAAGAGGACATTTGTCATACAAATTTGTGGTTCAAACTTTTGTTTCCGCTCGTAAGATGTCAAGCTCCGGCAAAAATGAAGTGTTTCATATATCATCACTGATGTTTGCTTCATCTATTTAGGGCCTTTTTGGAAAAATATAAACCAAGCATAACGATGCTACAAGCATACAAAGAGAGCCATAAAATGGAAATTTGGGGAAAGTTTCAGAAAGAGTGTGCCATGCTTGGAGAATGCATCCATGTAAAGTCCATGTAAAGTGCACAGGCTGTGCACAGGGGTGCATATATGTAAAGGGGATCGGTCAACAAAAAGTGTCATGTGACTGAAAGGCCTACAATTTAGAGTTCAAAGTACATGGAATATCAACATAAATATCTGTTTCATTGTCATTTTCTGTTTGCATTTTACGCCATAAAATACGTTACATGTCCATTTATATATAGCGTGCGAGTGGAATATATCTTGATTTACATCAGAACATTTTAAATGAATCCAATTATTACAAACAAACAACACATAATACAGCATTTGATTTGATTTAACACTTCTTTTACACTCTATACAAGTATAGGTCAGTCTCAAATTTAAAGATTGAAACAATCATTGTTTGTTTGGTTTAAATTCGTTCTAAGTCGGCCTTTTAGAGATCCTAATTTTCCTATTGTCCTTGGTAAGGGCGGTGATTCGCATATTGTCCTTGGTAGGGGTGGTGATTCGCCTATTGACCTTGGTAAGGGCGGTGATTCGCATATTGTCCTTGGTTAGGGTGGTGATTTGTATGTCCATGTTCTCAGTACATTGCATTTTTTTTGTGGATTTGATTCAAGTCCTTAAATAGTTTTTTTTTCTGAATTGTTAATACCATTGATTAGATGTATTATAAGTTTATCTGTTGAATATCCAGTTATTGTTATTATGTATTGTTCATCGTTCGTAGAAATGCATGTTTTGCCATTATTTTATTGCCCCAGTTCATAATAAGATTGTACAGTATATTTCGTCCATACCATGAAAAGCCGATTTTTTAAAAGAACAATACATGTCTTAAAAAATAACTCACTTGAATCCGCCCAACAATATAATATTTGTCACAGCCGGTAAGGATTGTGATTGACTTGTTTGTCTGGTGGGGCAAAACTAAACAAATTAATTACTGAACTCAAACAAAATAACACATAACACTCTGATTCAGGGAAATAACTTTTATTTCCTTAACATTTGCAAGGTAACAGTGGGTTAATACATATACAAAATAATCAATTGAATTTACATTGCATGAGAGTAGGAGTCAATTTATGTGAACTCGATCAACAAGCATTGTTTCAATTATAACGTCAAGTGACTGGAGTTATATGAATTAAGTGTAATCAGCGTGTTTCAATTGGAGAGTTTAATTAGTTCATCGCTACTTTACGCGAAACCTGGGAATCGTCGTCACACGCGCGTTGTCTTGCGTAGTCTACGCTGTCGGACGTGAGTTGCTTCCCGACCCCTGCCGATGTCAACCACGTTAACGCGGGACGAACCGTTGTGCGCGTACGAAGCTTGACGAGCCCGCGACTGTCCAATGCGAACCCTGCGTGATCCTGGTGAACCCGGCTAAGCCGTCGGCGAACCCTGTTGAACCGCATGGGAACCTTGTTGAACCGTGCGAGAACCTGTTGAGCCGTAGGTCAACCGTATGTCAACCGTAAGTCAACCGTAAGTCAACCGTAAGTCAACCGTAAGTCAACCGCCATAGTTTGACTGTCGAAACAAGCGTGAGTGTCTGGTCCAGGCATATCATGGTGGCTGGTGACTGTAGAAAACTAGTGGCCGCGCCTATTTAAAATGGCCGCCAAATATCACATTGCCGCCTATGCGTACTACCATAAAACACACTAATTTAAGACTTTGCAAGAGCTAGACAAATCCATGTCCTTGCTCTGCGACTTCTGATCTTCAAGTAACGCTAATATGTCCCCAGGCCCATTAATTACCACGCCCCTCATAGCAAGGACGAACAACTATCTAAATTTACATATCTATTATATTTTCCCCTTACAAGACCAACCCCCATCTGGGTAGCAACAGTATACAATGACTTAGGAATGAGCAAAATTTACCAAATAGCCATTAAATCAAATACCAACTATTTCATAAAAAGGGTTTCTCTCCCTCAGCAACAAGAAACTTAGAAGTTGTAACCCGGTAACCAACGAACAAAAGAATCACCATGCCTCACTGCATGAATGAATCAGGGAACTCGAAAAGAGGACACATCACTTGTGTGCGTTCAACTGGCCTGGGTTTCTGGCCTGAATAGATACTTCAATAACAAAAGAAGAACTAATCCCATGACATGTGCCCTAAAGAGTGATCAATGTTTACAAACATCTAAAAGTTCGAAATGACTTGTAACAATATTAATAAGCCCAAAAAGCGCAAAGCGGAAGGATACATCATTTTCGTAAACGAGGAAGTAGTATAGGACGTGGCTGAGCCGTCTGTTACATCACACAGACAAACCAACCTTCATATCAGAATGTCAGGTAAGCTTACACGCAAACGAATATTTCATATATCAGCCACAATAGTATAGAAAGTATATATATATATATATATATATGTCATTGTTTTCATACTCCGAGAATGGAAGTTGGAACAACTATGTCATCGCTGCCTATTTTTGTGCAGCATAGGTAGTGTATTCTTGTTGCTTGCTATTAATATATTGCTTTGCTGAGTTCAGATAGTCATATCATATAGTGATATGCAACTCATAGTTCTACGTACATGTACTTTAATCTTATACATGCATGTTGTTAATGCTACACCGTAGATTGTTATAATTATGTTAATCGTACAGTTGTAAGTTAGACTATAGTGTTGTTATAGTTTGCATTGTATAGTTAAACATAGTGCAGCTCAGCGTGTTATATATTTGTGTAAGATATGGTTGTTTTTAATTGTATTATACTCATGTTTGTATACTCTTTCCTATATTAGTGTAACCGATATGTTCTATGGACCTCTGCCATGTGAAGTTGTGTCTGAAATATATTTTTTTTATTGAATTGAAAACTATGTCATTGCTGACAGTATATGTCAGGGGTGACATACATACAGCCTTGGACAATCATATTAGACCAAGCACTTTTTGATCAATTTGTTCGAAGTGTTATGCTATTTTGTCCATTTTATGATATTTTTAAGAAGAATTAGTTAATGACATACCCAAAGGTGGTATAGTTAATGTTTTTAGTGATACCTACCTCATATTTTCTGCCTTCAATTTGATTAAAAAAGTGAATTGTATACAAATTATATGGGTATTGTCCATGCACATTAAAGGTATGGGTTTTATACACATCTTTTTAAAATTTAAGTGGAAAATTTGTTGATTTTTTCCTGTAAGTTGTGATTATATCATAGACAGGTCTCCCCAGATTCTAGTGTAACTTGTCTTAGCACTTAGATTATTGGTGAGAGTTGCAAAGTGGTATAAAAAAGAAGCAAATAATATTTGGATGCTGACTTCCTGTGCTTTAGCAGTATACCAGGATATAGTCTCCACCTGGTCTTACTTCTTCGATAAGAGTGATTGACTGTTACTTGGTAACTCTAATCAATAATTAAATTACTCATAAACAAGCCCCACAAAGAATGGAAAGACACTTCTATGATATAAGCACTACTTGCAGAACAAAATATAAAAATGTTCCACTATGCATTGAAAACGTGTGTATAAAACCCATACCTTTTTATGGTCATTATCCATGCAAATCATCATGAAATTCTTGTTTTCTTCAATTCAAGACATCAAATCTGTTGTAGCCATTCCTAATCCCATTGACTATACCCCCTTTGATATTTTATGAACTTTTGTTTCTTTAAAATTTAATTAAATTTAATCAAAATAGTGTAAAACATACACAAAATTTTCAAAAAAGAGCTTCGTCTAAAATTGTTTTCCAAGGCTGTACTTAACCCTATACAGGGTGCCCCCAAACGGAACGGGGCACTTCCCAAAATAAAGTAACAGAATGAACATGTCCAGAAGATAGGGTGTCCTTTCAAATGAACAACGATACGAAGAAAAGTCATTTTGGACGTGTAGTTTTTGTTTAAGGGCGCTTTGAGTGAGACCGTGTCAGGTTCCTATTTTTGTCAATTTTTACGTCATACTATTGACCAAGTATGCCATTCTCTCGGCACCGCTCGGCACACAGTTGAATGCACACTAACAATGTCGTGCGAAATACTTGCGTGTTCCATGGTATGTCGGGCAGTGAGTCTCATTTATCAGGCACTGACTTGGTACACATTTACAAAAAAGGGAACCTGACATGGTGTTACTTTTTTTTTTCATTGGAAAAGACACTCTATCTTATGGACATACTAATTTTGTTACTTTATTTTGGTGCCCCGTTCCGTTTATTTTGGGCCACCCTGTATAGCCTACTAGTATTCATTCGTGTACAGCGATTTATGTCTTGTTTTTTTAATGTTTATACAGTATGTTTATGTAATGTCATCATAAGTTAAGTAATGGAATGTGTATCTGAAGAAGAATAACACCGTGAACTTTATACATTGGGTGATTTCAAGTATGGTGTTTAAGGCCGGTGTTAGTGTTTATAACACACAAACACCAGTTTGATAAACACTAACACCGGCCCTAAACACCATACTTGAAATCACCCAATGTGACATGTATCATACTGATGGCATGCCGTAGCTAACTTGCCAGTTCCAGCAAACAGCTCCACAACATTACGTATGAATACAAATGCGCGAATTTCGATGCGTCTTTATTTTGTGCGTGCATGAAAATGCCTCAAAACTGACTTTGAAGACAGCACTTTGAAATGGGCGTACAAATGAATGGCAGAAGTGGTGCGCATAGTTCGATCCCCTTTTTTGTTGCCAATACAAATGGAAGGGTATTAAAAACAGGCCGAAATAAGTAATTTAAATTGAGCGATCCCAAACATGTTTATTATACTACAGAATATTCTGAATAAGCTGGTACTAGAATCCTTATACAAATCAGTTATCAGTATTAGTTTTCGAAATGATGTGTTAAAAGTTAACTGCGCGAAGTTCGATGCCCCCATCAAACTTTTTATACAACATGGCTGCAGAACCGGGATTTAATTTGCTGACGGATGTACCGATTGGGACGATTGAATGTAACATTCCATCTTTCACCTCATGCCTATATTCGTACCATTATTGCACTCATAAACATTAATTATTTGTACAACAATCGACAAAGTAAACCAGGAGGTGGAGTAGCAATGTATATTTCTACATTACTAGAATACCAGATATTACCTCAATCATAATATTATGAACGACAGGCTAGAATCTTTGTTTATTTAAATTATTATCCCTGGGGGAAAGAATGTATGATGGGTTTAACGAACTTCGCGCAGTTAACATTTAACACATCATTTCGACAAGAAAAATGCTGATTTGTATAATGATTCTAATACCAGTTTATTCAGAATATTCTGTAGTTTGATAAACATGTTTTGATTTTAAGATAACTCGATTTGAATTACTTCTTTCGGCCCGTTTTTTAAACCCTTCCATTTTTATTGACCAAAAAAGGGGGATCGAACTTCGCGCAGCAGTTTTTCCCATTCATTTGTACGCGCATTTGTAAGGCCATTGTAGCAGTAGCAGCTGTCTTTACTGCTATTCTTCAGGCATTTTCATGCATTCACAAAATAAAGAGAGATTGAAGTTCGCGCATTTGTATGCATACGTAATGGTGTGGACAGGGGGGTGTCACTGCTGCCAGAGCACAGAAATACAATATAAATACTAGACTTTGAATTCGTCACTTTTGACGAATTAAGGTTATACATTTCGAATTCTTATGATAAAAGCATTATTCTAAAAATAACTACTCAATCATCATATAAATAATATCACATACTCCCCCCCCCCCCCCCCCCCCCCCTAATAGAAAGTAAAAAGAAGAAAAAAGAAATTAAAAAAATATTGTCTTGGATTCGAACCCACGACCCATAAATCTTGCGTCACAACTTGTTCCACGAGACCAACATTAGATCTCTTAACGAGATGGGAAATCGGGAACGATATATCAGTGATTACACACTGCATTTGTCATTGTAACAGTGAATTATTTGACCTTTGAACCTAATTTACATATCCTAAACGCCATTTTCATAATCCGATCTTATCTCATGAAAATTGTTCCTTTCATTATAACATACATGTGTGCTGAATTTCATGTCCGCGGCGTACGTGATTATTGAGTATTCATGCTTGATTGATTTGACCTTTGACGGTAAATATGACAATGAAATATGCATTTTCGTGATTTGGTGTTAACTTATGAAATGATGGGCTTGCAAATCCCTATCTACATGCGAAGTTTCACATTGGTAGCATAATTCCTCCAGCAGTTATAGGTCGAAAGCATACGTTTTGGCTAAACCTCAATTTTCATCAGATTTAGACTCTTATTTACAATCAAACAATTTATCATGATCCAGTTAACATAACGAATTGTTGTGAAAAGATTGCAAATAGAACAGGACATCAACTACGATATATCGAAATTTGGGAGAAAATTAATGGAGAATAAGCGAGATATGGTCAATAGTCCGCTGTGATCGATTTCAAAATCGATTAAAATCAATTAATATTCGCATTTTCAACTTTAACCCTCAATATGATGACGTTATAACATTTACTCGGCATCATTGAGGTATGAATTCGTATCTACAACTCATAATCTATCTGAATTTTAAAATAAAATCGGGTGTTTGTGCACTTTTTAAAAAGTTATGGCCGAATAAAAAAATTATGTTTTTACCATATTTTGCCAATTTGTGTGCGCGCGTAATTTTGACTTTGACGCGCGCGTACTCCTTTATTATGAGTCAACAATTACTCAAATTAATATGGTGTGTTGAGGGCCCACGGCGGTTTCATGCGTTTGATAAGTAAAACGGACGCGTATCAAAAGAACCCGGATGTGATCAACAACTTCGTGAAAAAACTCACTGCTTTGCTCCACTTGACGGTCCGGTGAGAATGACATGACGCAACTCTGGCCAAATTTTTGTCTTAATGAGGTATGTAAACCCTGACTTCTCTTAATATTTGTGTTTAAAACAATACCACTTCTTGATTATTTATAGTGTTATATTACGAAACGATTGAAACATGTAATTTTGAACCATATTTGAATAGCTTACTTTTCTGTTTTAAATTTGGCCCGTTTTTTACTTTGGACCATTTAATACCGAATCGTGCAAGATTTCGACATTAGGATTTTCTAATTTTATATTGTTATGGAAATATAGTATTTCTTATACATGAACATGTTAACCATATTCTGACCCACCGCTAGATTTTGTGCAATCGCTCTTCAAAGTTGGGCGAGATTTGCTGCGGTTTTATGCTGCTTTTGTGGGGGTAGCAGATGGTCCCACTTTCCCTGCCTGTTCTACCGGCCTAGTCTGGACTGAGCGGTCGGTAGTGAGGGTTGAAGTTAACTCGCGCTTTTTCGATTTTCACCCAACGTTGCCAGATCTGGCATAATTATGCTTTCTGGCATAAGTTTGACCCTTTTAGCATCTGGAATTATGCCTGGCATTATTTGACCGTTTTTAGCTAAATTCTTGCATAATTTGACTTTTTTTTGCATAATTCTGGCAGAATTTGGAGAAGAAAAAAAAGGTCTAAAATTAGTAAAAAATCATCACTAAACTAAAGTAATGACAATGTCATGATCTCGACCAGAAAATGTTTCTAAGATCCTCGCCTCGGCCTGGGAATTTGTGTCCTGGTCGAATTTGGGACTAGACCTGGTCTTGGTCTAAAAAACGTTGAACACCCCTAGTGTTGGCTTTGAAAATGTTCTACAACTACCCCCCGCCCCCCCCCCCCCCTTCCCGCAGGGCCAGGGGCAGGGGCTTAGGTTACTCCCCCCCCCCCCCCCCAGGATTCCCAACCAGTGTGTCGAAAATTTGGGACTGAAGACCTGGTCTAGGGCTCGACATTTTGTGATGGGACCTGGTCTCTGCTTCGAAAATTTCTACGACTACCCCCACCCCCCCCCTCCCCCCCCTCGCTTACAGGATTCCCAACTAATTGGTCAACTGAAGACCTCAAAATTTTGGGCCTGCTCCCGGTTTCAAAAATTTTCTACGACTAGCCGACAGTGATAAATAAGAATAATGTCAAAGAGACCTTGAAAGTGATAGATTTGTCGATCTAGTAGTCATACTTCTAGTCCACTGTCTTCTGCCTGATGATATTTTCATGGAGAAAACAAGTCATTACATTTTCATAATATAACAATATTAGAAAATTATATTTTGGAATTAATTGAAATATTTTGACATTATAATTAATAATTTTTTTTTCCTTTTGTATGCTGATGCCTGTAGGTATATGAAGTCACTGGAAAGATCCACCAATCAAGCTTCTCCACTCTGGCTCTGCTGCAGCTGAATGTGGTACCTGACCGGTTGGTTACCCAACCAGTGTCAAATAGTTCTACACGTCTTAATTGGCTCTGCTGAACCCCATCCGTTAACCGCTGACTCTCTGGCCTTCCATGCAGTCTGTTCTTGGCCCCTGGGTGGCTCATCACTTCATGGTAATTTTTTGTTTGTACAATTTTAAGAAATTGGTTGATTGGATGCTTAAATTGTTAAGTTTACGTAACCATGGATTTAACACCTTAACTGTATTAAGGCTAGCCCACATCAGCAATAGACTTGGGCTACCCGACTAGTCCTATTGCCTAGTACTAGTACTAGGGCTAGGCGGGTAGCCCAAGCTCAGCCTAGTACAGTAATATTTATGTTCAAAACGATACCACTGAATAGTTATTCTTCTTGTTTTATTTTTTTATTATGAAATTTATTATTTATTATGAAATGGTGAGAAAGTCAAATTTTTAACAATTTTAAGACTCCATTGAATATGTTCCAAGTTGACATTCGTGTATTTCATAGAGAAAAAGTTGCCTTAAAAAAAAATCTAATCGAAAATTGTATTTTTTAAAAAAAATGTTACTTGTAAACATATTTGTTTTTCTTTGTTCTACTTGCTGTAGGAATTAGACACTGGCTCTGCTGAGCGCTGTACTTGCCTGGGTTTGCCCAACCAGTGTAAACTAGTTCTACATCTTACTCCGTCTGACTCTGGCCTTCCCTGCCAGTCTGGACTGGGTTCCCCAATGGTTCTAGTGCTGGCTTATCTTTTCATGGTAATTGTTCTTACAATTTTCAGAGATATGCAAAGTTGGTTGATTGGAGTGGTTAAAGTCCAGCTTTATGTTACCGTGAATCTAACAATTTATTTTTAGGCTAGCCCTCATCAGCAATGTAACATGGTTTAAGCATGGGCTATATATGGCTATTCATAGTAGGCCTAGCCAGGTAGCACAGGGCCCTCCAAGTACAATCACAATTTATTTTCCTCGTTAATGCCTAATGGAAATGGGTAGGCTAGGGTGCTCGGCCTCTTAACTCATTATTTGAAATGTTATCCAGTAATTCATTTTTGAAATAATATAGACCTACCACTACCAGGTAGCAGTAGTAATATTACTAGTGCCATTACCACTTGGTTATAATGAATAATAATAAATTGGTTACTGTTGTACTTGATCTGTCACACCCTGGCGAGGATGGGGATAACCGATAACAGCTTTACTGCAGGGTATGTTTTTTAATTTTGAATTTAAGATCAAAATACATTGTATGTGCTGGGGCATTAAAACAATTCTTATCTTGATTGCATGTCTGCATTAATTGCATTTTGTTGGTACAATACTATTGGTATCTTGAGCTTGAGCTATATGCAAGGTTGAATAACCCTTTTGAAGCTTGCCGGATTATGAAATGTAGTATCTTATTTAATTTTGGTGTGTTACCCATGTCCATTGTTATCTTTAAATTGAGTTCACTTGATAATAAAATCGTTGTTATTTTCTCTTTTCTCATAAAAACGGGACTAAGGCAAGATCATGGAGCATGTGACATCATGAGATCAGTTCTTTGGTGCGTCAGTGGAGCAGAAGTACAATAACATTAATAAGGTATGACTGAAACATTTGATCTGGTGACAGCTGATCAAAAATATGTTGTTGCATTAATATTACTGTTAGGTTTAGTGCTAGGAATAATGATGTTTTTTTTAAAGATTTGTTGTATTGATTTGAGAAAAATCAATAGTAAAGCAAGCAATTAACTTATACGTGCTGTCAAATTGAATGAGTAGAGTGAAATTAAGGACAGTTTAGTTGAATTAAATATTATACAATTTGGAGGTATCAATCTAAATGGAATGAAAAAAAAAGTATTTCCAGTTATACTCTATGATAGTATTCATCAATTCCATTTTTTGTGCATACTTACAGGCAATCTGTATTACACCCGAACACTCATAAAGAGGAAGGGTGGGGGGGGGGGGGGGGGGTGGCGGGGTGGAGAGTACTATTCACAGAGATTTGGTTACCTTGTCTGACTTAACAAGTGATTTAAATTGATGTCAAACACTCACTCTGAAACTTGTATTCTAGTTACATAGGGAGGGGAGAGATGTGTAATTATTATAATTATTTTGTAATTATTATTAGTTTTTTGACATTAAATTTGTTAAAAGCTCATTATGATAGGACACACACTTAGCCCCCAATATAACTACCCCACTGTAATACCTATTTTGACATTTTAAATGTAAAAGGCTATTTTAAACACAAATTCTAGTAAATGTTTATTTCTTGCATTAATTCCTACAGGTGGGATCAGCATGTTCTTAGAGCCGATGACATCCCTCATCACTACCAAAAGCACATCATCTACTAGTGACAACTTGGGTGGCAAGAGAGAGATGCAACTTCACACACATTCCTTTACAATTTCATGCCACTAAGTTGCAATACTCGGTTCAACAGGAATACACTCCAACTAGACTGAAGTAAAATCTGTAACTGAAAGGGACACAGTTGTATAGCCAACTAATCATGCGCATTCAATGTAAAATGTCTCGATATTAAATGGACCAGCATGTAACCATGAAGCAGCACCTGGAGAACATTTGCAAATCGACCATGAGAGCCATCATATTGTTTGGACAGATTAGACTAGACAATATCTTACAGCATCAGCAACTAAACCATACACCCAGGCCCAGAACAGTTAATACAGGGAAACCCTGTTATAACGAGCTCGCTTAGTACGAGGTACCGTTTATAATGAAGAGAATCCTAACCCTAACCCAATTGTTCCAATGGCATAATGCTCCACTTATAATGAGCTCGGTTATAGCGAGATTCTGGTTATAATGAGGTAAAATCATTAGTCCCGACTACCTCGTTATAACAGGGTTTCCCTGTACACCCAGGCCCATTCTATCTGATCTAATGCACGTGATATTTTAAATGATCATTTTTTCATTTAACTTGTATGTATATTTTTTCACTGGTGTAATTAATATCTTTCAGCCCAATGGGAGGGAGGGGGATTTTTTCCATATACCCCCCCCCCCCCCAAAAAAAAAAGTGAATGTATTTCAGAGGACAAATTTTCATTGGCTGGGACACAGTGAAATTTCAATTTCTGTCCTATATGTCTGTGTACTTATGATGTGATGTGAGGATTATGATATTCAGTAAAATAATAAGAATCCTACAAAATATATACACAGCCTTTTGTTTTCTTTGGATTTTATTATGATAGCTTGAATGATGTGGAATATTCACAGTATGAATTACAACTGTCTAAACCATCAAACATAAATTAAAATATCTCTGTCAAACATTTATTGTAAACCTTGAACAGTGGAACCTTGTTAAAGAGAGCTCTGATGTAACTAAACGTAAACCCTCTTATAACAAGATCATTGTGCTGGTCCCAGCTCTTTATAATCTGTTTGTTTTATGACCCTGGTATAATGGGATACTAGATATCACAAAGTTGTTCATGAATGGTCCCAAGGACCTCACTTTAAAGAGGTTTCACTAATTGCAACATGTATGATGGATTGCATTTGAATGTCTGTAATTTGTGTGTACTGTGCCATATGTGTGTATTTGTGATACTGTGTTTTGAAATGCTTGTGTGTATGTGAGTTTGTATGAATTTGGTGAGTATGACTCTGTCACATGTGTGTAGTCGTTTCTACAACATCCTTACCTAAAATAGATTCAAAGTTGGAAAACTTTTAATCTAAGTTTACTTAGTCATCATCACAGGAAACAATACATCACATACATTTAATAAATTAAAAACATTTTGATTGTGGAGCAATAATTATAACTCTTATAATAATCACCATCTGTCAAAGTAAATAATGCCACTTGTAACTGAACAAATCCCCTGCCCCAATTGTAGTGAAGATACACCAAATATTAAACAGTAATAACTGTAGGTGTGTGGTGGTGGTTAGGGGCATTGGCGTACCCAGGATTTTGTAGAGGAGGAGGGGGGGGGGGGGGTGGGGGGTTGTGGTCGTAGGAAAAAAAAAGTTTTCGAGGACGAGACCATGGTTTTTTGCACTTTTCGAGGCAGAGACCATGGTTTTTCGCACTTTTCGAGGCCGAGACCATGGAAAATGACAGTCGAGACCGCTAAAATTTGAGTACGCCTATGTGTGTGTGTGTGGGGGGGGGGGGGGGGGGGGGTAACAAGTGTATTTTCCTTAGAGTTTGGTCTATAATTATAAGAGAACATGCAAGCCTTTATATGCATTAGTATTATACATACAAAATAATACACATTGAAGACAAATATTGGAAGGTCTAAATACTGGGGGAAATATTTATTAAAACAAAAAAGAAAACTGACCAGAAAAAAAAATAGGCAACGAATAAAACAACCTTTTTTTTTGTTAGTGTCGGTTGCTCTAAGTAACTTGCGTTGGATCAATTGGAATCAACGCCGCAAATACGCGATGGTGATTGGTTCCCGGGAATGGCTTGTCGTGCAACGGGTCCCTTGTGCAATGTCAACAAACACGCAACACACACAACACAGTCATGCTAGGCGAAAAGAGACAAAACATTGCTGTACAAAAACATACTTTTCTCCAAATCTAGCGGTGGGTCAGCGAGTTCTCAACGGATTATTGAAGCCAAATAAATTGCGGATTCACACTCATTTTCAGTTTGAAATCCTAATGTAGAACTTTGTTGCTATTTTAGTGTAAATTTACGTAACTTTCGTCAGGTATTATGGCTTAAATCAGTTCACAAATTAACGCTTAATTTCCTTTTTATTTCACTTTTTCTTTATGACATGTAATTTTGTGTTTATGAACGTGTTTTGCATATTTGTTTCATACACCTGTGTAAATTACCAGACTTGACGTGGGAAACTTAAACATTAATCGCCATTTGTAGAGCAATTCATCGTGAATTAATTTTGGCCACTTGTGATTGAACTTCGTGATGAAATTGTTGAGTTCACGTGAACGCGCGGAAATCCGTGCGTGTGCGCTGGCTACCCTTTTTAAGTACATGGCCTATGGGAGTGAATCTATAAGGAATGCAAAACATGTGAAAAAACGACAATTTTCCTATTCATTCGCGTTACGCGCGCAAATACGCGCGCGCCGACGCGCACGCGCGGAATTTTTTGAAACGCTTAAAATTGTCTGAAACATATAGTAAATTACTCGGGTTGGGGTTTTGAGCATTTTTTGACATTTTTTTTCATTTGACGGACGCGTACGCGCGCGTCTCCGAGTGTAATTGCACGTGCATGAGCTTAAAAGATGACCATTGACCCGATTAATATTGATGCGAAATTTGAATTGAAATTGATATTTTATGACTGAGATATGATGATTATTAACATTTTACAAAATGGCGTCCTGATGACGTCCCAGTCATGTGACGTCACTGAAAAAGTGGGCAGTTCTAAGTTAGAACATGATCTATTATCATGTGAAGATTCATGATATTTGATTCATGTGATCTTGAGATAATCGACGAACAAAAGTGATGGGGAGAATAAATAAAAATAATAATAAAAGATCGAACGAAATCAATAGGTTATACGTATGATATACGTATAACCTAACTAGAGTATACAAAATTGTACCATAACACTGTGCCTGTAATGTACAAAGTCTATGGAAAATCAGGTTGTCTTACTTTACTGGCAAAACTCTGTGAAATTAGTGAACATTTTGAAAAGTGGCTAAGTTGATTTGGTGTAGTAGAGACTCAATAATAATAAGTGGGTGTTATTTGTAAAAAAAAATCTATTATCAAGATAATTATGAACTAGAGTATACAAAATTGTACTATAACACCGTGACTGTAATGTACAAAGTCTATGGAAAATCGGGTTGTCTTACTAAAAACTCAAAACATGTTTACTTCAGGTAGTAGATCAAGCAACAATTTAGTATGTATGCATCAAGCTACCACCCCAACATGACAGAAACTAGCTGGTCACTTTAGTATGCAGTGATTCTCAATGCTCCCTGTACTATTGCAATGTAAGTCCCGGTGTTACAGTGACTGTAACACCGGGACCAATATTCAACCATTTTTAATTAATTAATGAAATGTCCAATCTTCATTTTGATACTTGTTTATGGTAGATATGTGTGGTCAAGATTTGGGCAATTTAAGTTTTTTTTTTGTGTTTGTAATTTTCTTACAATGCTAAAAATATCAGTTTTTACCGTAACACCGGGACAATATTCTTTATCATAAATGAATTGTTCATTGAAGCGTATCACAATGAAAAAAATGAACTTAAATGATTTTTTTAATTACATTCAACCCTAAACCTCTGAGAAAATATAATAAGTTTTTACCTCCTGTCTTATTTGCTCTTGCTACATTGATTTATTTTCAACACGTTTTCCAGACATTTGGATGAAAATTAATTATTCATATTCTATGCGCATATTTTAATATGTTCCTGATGTATATTTCTATTTTAAAGGTCAGATTTTTAAAATATACATTCGGCTGTGATTCACTCCGGGGCAGGGGGGGGGGGGGGGGGGGGGGGGGCTGACCACATTGCATGTTTGTGTATTAATTGTTATTTAATGCTTATGTATTGTATTGTTTTAAGCCAGACAAATTATGGAGGACGGCAGCCCCCTCCCCATCCATAGCCTCCCCCCCCCCCCCCCCCCCCCCAATGATACATGGTTTTATTATGTGAAAACAATAATGTAAATACATTAACGACATATCAATTGTTTTATACACATCTACAATTGAAAGGTAGAATAAAAGTACAAAATACAGGTTAAAATATCTCCATTTAGGCTTCAAAGAACCACGAATTGACAAACGAACTAATAATCGGATTTCTTTTGAAATAATTATCTGTTTCAAGTAATTCAAGAAATGAGTAACAAAACAATGTTTTTTTCTTCTTCTAATATCCATTTATTTCTTTTTATTTAATACTGGATTCAAATTGGCAACATACTCTGACAAAATGTGGACTATTCCCCATACATTAATAACACAAACATTCGTATTTTCTCACAGTAACACTTTTCCATTCGCCAGACTAGCAAAATTGTCAGAGGAAAAAGAAAGAGGAATACAGAATTGTTAGTTTTTGTATGAATTAAGATGACGGTAATCATAGTGGTTATGTAATTATACTGGTTGATATAAACACTAGTATCAGACCTCCTCATTATTCCGTCACTCTGAAGAAAGTTGTACTCCGGAAGAAGGAAATATTCGTAAACGAAAAATACATTGTTGTATTAGTTCTTCCGCGTTTAATAGTTCGTTGACACCAACATTCTCATGACATTTCACATCTCACGTAGATCGTATTGCACAAGTGGCAACAACAACAACAATAACAACACTAGATGTTGAATTCGTCACATTTGACGAATTAAGGTTATACATATTGAAATTTCGATATGATGATATTGACTTTTCAACGCGTAATTATGATGATGTCATGACATTTACTTGGCATAAATGAATGACACAAAATAGGGTAACAATATTAATTCATTACATTCAATTGTTATCAAATGGGGAGTGGGAAGCTCTTAAATTTACCAAAATGACTGTAAAATGGCTCTGTACCTGACGTCTTATTTCAACCATATCACACCTTTCCTTTGGCCGATTTTTGCCCGGTTTTCAGTATGTGAAAGCTGAGTTTCCGCTACACAATCATTTTTTCGATTTTATTTTACGATTTGAGCACGGGAACAGGTCGTAATTGAAGGTTGAACTTTTTTTACTTTATCGTGCACAATGATGACTTTACAAAATCTGATTGGCCACTGTTACATTTGTAAAAATATGTGCAACTCATACTCTTTCAGAATATGAACAAATATTTGTATATATCCATGTATCAAAGAAGTTGTGACCGATAAGAGAAGTGCATGTTTGACCAGATTTAGCCAATTTTCACACTCTTTGCGCGATTTCAACTTTAACCGGTCAATTCGATGACTTTAGAACATTTACAACTCATAATCTATCCAAATATTAAAATAAAATTGGGTTTTTGTCGACTTTTGAAAAGGTTATGGCCGAAATAAAAAAGGATGTTTTTACCATATTTTGCCAATTATTTGTTTTGAACTGTTCGCCGTTAGATGTTAGATGGCGCTATTCAGACTTAGCCAATTTTCACACTCGTGCGCTATTTAAATTTTAACGGTCAATATGATGACTTTGTAACATTTACTCGGCATAAATGAGGTATGAATTCGCATCTACAACTCATAATCTGTCCGGATATTCAAAGAAATTTGGGAGTTTGTGGACTTTTTAAAAGGTTATGGCCGATAAGAGACCAGACTTGGGAAATTTTCACGCTCGTGCGCTATTTAATTTTTAACCGTCAATATGATGACTTTATGACATTTACTCGGCATAAATGAGGTATGAATTCGTATCTACATCTCATAATCTATCCAAATATTAAAATAAAATTGGGTTTTTGTCGACTTTTGAAAAAGTTATGGCCGATAAGAGACCAGACTTAGGAAATTTTCACGCTCGTGCGCTATTTAATTTTTAACCGTCAATATGATGACTTTATAACATTTACTCGGCATGAATGAGGTATGAATTCGTATGTACAACTCATAATCTATCCGAATATTAAAAGAAAATTGGGTGTTTGTGGACTTTTTAAAAAGTTATGGCCGAATACAAAAAGGATGTTTTTACCATGTTTTGCCATTTTTTGCCATTTTGCGTGCGCGCGTAATTTTGACTTTGACACGCGCGTACTCCGTTATTATGAGTCAACAATGACTCAAATTTATAGGGTGTGTCGAGGGATCTATAAGGAATGTGAAAAAACATGTGAAAAAACGACAATTTTACTATTCATTCGCGTTACGCGCGCAAATACGCGCGCGCCGACGCGCACGCGCGGAATTTTCTGAAACGCTTAAAATTGTCTGAAACATATAGTAAATTACTCGAGTTCGGGTTTTGAGCATTTTTTGACATTTTTTTTCATTTGACGGACGCGTACGCGCGCGTCTCCGAGTGTAATTGCACGCGCATGAGCTTAAAAGATGACCATTGACCTGATTAATGTTAATGCGAAATTTGAATTGAAATTGATATTTCATGACTGAGATATGATGATTATTAACATTTGACAAAATGGCGTCCCGATGACGTCACAGTCATGTGACGTCACTGAAAAAGTGGGCAGTTCTAAGTTAGAACATGATCTATCATCATGTGAAGATTTATGATATTTGATTCATCTGATCTTGAGATAATCGACGAACAAAATTGAGGGGGAGAATAAATAATAATAAATAATAAATAAAAATCTTGACAAAATCAATAGGTTATACATATATGATATATGTATAACCTAATAAAAATCTTGACGAAATCAATAGGTTATACATATGTATATGTATAACCTAATAATAATAAAAATTCGAACGAAATCAATAGGTTATACATATGATATATGTATAACCTAAAAATTCGAACAAAATCAATAGGTTATACATATGTATACCGTAGTTGCTGGAGAACCCGGACGGGGGGAGAACCCGGCCAAAAAATGGACAGGGCTACCTTTGAAATTAGATTTGCCGAGAATGCACTGAACATGCGACTCGAAACTTATATCAAACGATTTATCTGCATATTGCTCATAAAATACATGTATATTGCTGTTCTGTAGTCCTCCTGGTTATCCAGAAAATCGCTTGAAAGTCAGTCTTTAAACTCCAAAATTTGTTATTTTTTATTTTATTCACGATAATTTGAGATTACAATTTTTATAATCTTTATTCTCGCTTTTGTAAATCTACGCTCAGTAGTTCATTTCGGTAGAAACTTACACCAATTGGACCGTAATATCGCGTTGCCTTCGCTGATAAAAAATTATCGCTCAACGGCAAAGCGGGTTTCCGCACGGCGCGATTTCATGCACGAAGGTTCAATTTATCGCAGTGCAGGAGAACCCGGACACCGCGCACGGTGCGTGTACAAAGTCAATGACGCACTGTGTTGTGTGTGACTGTCCGGGTTCTCCAGCACCCACGGTATGTATAACCTAATTAAAGGTGAAATGAGACATTGGACAGTGTGAGTTGCTTTCCGATAAATCTTAACGTTCAGGCTACCATCAAGTTCGATCACTATCATGACTATATAAAAGTGTCAGGGAACACTAACGACTTATCCTTCCCTTGAGTTTGGTATGAGTGTCATCCATGTAACAATACCACCAAATTTATGGTTTCGGTGCATTGTCAATTTGTTCAAGTGTTTCATTTACACATTTCATAGGATGGGAGTGAGAGGGAATATTATTGCTTTTGTTGGTAAAAGATCCCTTGTAGCCAATGTATGTGGACCCTGTATGTGTACATGTTCTTTCAGGGGTTATAAACCTGGCTCACAGACAAACTGGTCCAGACCTATCCTATTATATCTCCTATTGTGTAACATACATGTCACCACATAGCCAACTCTCGATTAAGCGTATAGAAACTATCGAGAGTGGACACGTGGAAGACGAGAGCTTCGATCATTATGACACGACTTTACGTACATTACCTACTTTAGTTCCCATAGACAAAACAACACTTGAGGACACAATTATCTAGAGTATATATAGGACCAGCATGTCTGAGTTATATTGTCAAACTGCTGGAAGCAGATTCCTATAGCGGCATGACACTCAACACCAAATTCAAGAAATAATTCGCGCAGGAGTTAATCAATCACTTGAACTCCATTTATCCGGACTTAGCGTTACCTATCGAGGAAAAGGAGGGCATGTGGGCACTTAATTGTGGTTGCTTGGAAGATTTATCGGAGGGAAAGTCACACAGTTGGTTTATATAATATTTCACCTCCAGTCACCCCTGTGAACATTAGGATTGATCCATACATTGTTCATTCAGATCCATATCAATCCCTTGACTCTCTCCACTTGTGGCTAATCTAGTTGGGCTTTTAAAATGGGCCAAAGCCAACTAGATAAACCCACACTTAAAAGGACATATAGTTCTAACCCATATCAAGGGTGCCTTAAAAGCTCTTTGAAGGAATTTGGCATCAAGAACAAGCCGTCAAGAACATTACACCACATCTTATCATCATATACGACTGAGAAAAGGAGCATGAATGGGGGTGTATATGATTCCTTAGCACGGAAAAACTACAACAGGATGTTTGCAAGGAATCACATAAAGGAGATACGGAGCTGTCTCTCAAAACCATATTCGTGGAACACCGAAGCAAGAATTAAATCAATACAATGATTCACAAGATGGCTACCACCTGATATTTTAAAAGCAATCCAGGTAATTTAGTGACATCAACATTAAGTATAACCACTCAAATTAACTGTGTTGCAGTGTGATCTGTAATAAAGAGCTAGAGCTGAATACAGTTCCCAGGGTGGCCATCTTGAAATTTATGATGACTGTCATTTGAAGACATCTATACAGTCGACCTAGGTCATTAAATGACGCCAACAATGACGTCATAACCTCTGACATTATTATCCAGATGTTATTGTTTCTAAAATATAAACCCCTTGCTTAAATATAGGAACTGAGTGTGCTATATTTACAAAATATATGGGAATGTCACAATTTTGAAGCGAAAAAGATTTCAGGTGGTGACCATTTTGAAATTGAAGATGAAGACGAAAATTGCTTCCAACCACTGTGGGTGCATCTAAATTAGGTCTTTCAAATGTACTCCATGTTATTTATTGCGAACACCAGACTGCATACCCACAGTAATATACTCTGTTGTTTTTTTAATCTCGCAGAACTTCAAGATGGCCCAATATTGGCTTTCAACCTCATGTTTCTTTCAAAGACAGACAATTCGTTGGCCCCAGCAAAAAGGCATAGCAACTGGAAACAACTTTGTACTGTTTTTAGTTTCTGATATAATAAAGAGTTACATATGCTAATCCCCATGGCTGCCATCTTGAAATTCAAGATTGCTGCCATTTGACGCCTTTGAGGTGGATTCAGGTGATTCGTTGGACCCAAATAAGTGGGTATAGCCGCTAAAATGAATGCTTTAGCTGTTTTACTTTCTGAGATAAAGGAGATAAATGGGAAGTGCATAATTGCATCCAACCATATATTGGTAGATTGTTACAACTTACAAGTTGACCACAACCAGAACGGCATATCACTTGATATGAACTCCGTCATTGCTTTAGTTTCTGAGATGGAGTTTAATATAGGCTTCCCATGGCGGCCATCTTGAAATTCAAGATGGCTGCCATTTGAAGTCTTGATATTCGATTCAGGTGATTTGTTGGCCCCCATTATGTGGGTATAGCCACTGAAAATAACTCTCTAGCTGCTTTAATTGCTGAGATATTGATGAAAACAGGTGCCAGATGGCGGCAATTTTGAAATTCAAGATGGCTGCCTTTTTAGGTCTTGACATTAGATTCAGGTGATTCGTTGGCCCCCATTATGTGGGTATAGCCACTGAAAATAACTCTCTAGCTGTTTTAGTTGCTGAGATATTGATGAAAACATGTGCCAGATGGCGGCCATTTTGAAATTCAAGATGGCGGCCAAGAATGGGCCGTGCAAAATTGCTTCCATCAAATTTCTTGAAGAGGAAGGTCTAAACTAGCTGTGAGCCAAATTCATGCTTTTGTCCACACTTGGTCTCATATATTGACCTAAGAGCCCCCACTATTAGAACTCCAGCGGTTCTTTCATGTTTTGTTGTATTCACATTAACAATATAACTATGGGACTGTTTTTTTTCTTCCAATTCCCCTTTCGTTACAACCTTCAATGAATGTGGGCAGAGGAACTGCCACATATCCAATACATTGAACAGGTCAACTCCAGTAAACTCTTCACATTTTCTAATTTTCAAACTGTAAAGGGATCTAGTCACTTTGTTGACATGTGCAAAAAGTGATGAATGGTTGATGCAATGTAGATTGTTGTTATCTCATATGTCCACATGGTATTGTGTGAAAATTTCAAGTCAAATGGACATTGCATGGCCAAGTAATGAGCGAAAATGCAAAGTGATATTCACTCAGATTGTACACGGTTTCAAAACTCCGGGTTTTTTCTTATCTGAATACTTTGATCGTACATATCTTTGTAACGAAAAGGAAATTTGAAAAACCGAAACCTGTCCCATGATGTTATTGTTAATACAAATACAACAAGGTATAAGGGAACCGCTAGAATTAATTTTTTTAATTTGAGGATTTGGACAATGTTACTAAGTCCCTTTAACGACTTGTTGATTTATTACGTTTCCCTTTTACTGATAAGTTCCTTTTTACACGCTCCATACAAGTGAGTATCATCTTCTGTCCACGCGATTTCCCATGGGGTTCACCAACGAAAACCATCCATGTATGTCGAGAATAGATTAGCTTTGCATACCTTCATCATATCATACAATACACAGCTTGTTTACTCGATATACACGGTATGATCATTCACAATGCGCCGCTGGCTGCGGTGAGATTTATTGATATATATTCACCATTATCGCTGTTTAGTTGGTCTCTCTTTTGTGTTGCCATTTCTGTATTTTTTGTTGTTACTTTATATTTTCATTGAGGTTGAAATTGTTTTATTCATTTAAACCGAGCCAGCTTTAATTGTTATACAAATATTTCGTTTTCAATCAGCCGATCCCTGACGCCCCTGGAATCATTTTTAGGCCACATGCCAAACTATTTGTCATATCATACAATAAAGTGATCCCACACATATATCAAACTCTGCACTTTTGTTGAGGGAAAAGAGGGAAATACTGACATTTCCCAAAAGTAGATACAGAGATTTAACTTAAATCACTTTAACAAACTTGTTTTCGTTCGTAGTCGAAAATGATGTAAATGCTGATGTGATCTGGTCCAAAATTATTTTATGAAAACCCTAGCTTCATCGGATTTCCCAAAAGAAATATAAGAGACTTACAGATCACCGTTGGATTCTTTGTAATGATGTGCGATTTTTGTTTTAAAAGCTGTTTATCTTGTTACTTGTACACACACTGTTAGAAAATTTCTCAGTAAAAATACAGAAAAGTGCTTTGCAGCAGAGTCTCGAGATGTCCTGTAAGTTTACTGCATACTTCTTTTCGCAATTTACTACTTATCTGTTTTTAACAGACAATCTGTGTGTGATAAATACAATTTCTTCTTTAAAATAACAGAAAAGTACTTGCAGCAGAGTTTCGAGACTCCTGTAATTTTACTGCACACTTCTTTTCGCAATTTACTACTTATCTGTTTTTAACAGACAATCTGTGTGTGATAAATACAATTTCTTCTTTAAAAAACAGAAATGTACTTGCAGCAGAGTCTCGAGAACTCCTGTAATTTTACTGCATAAATCTTATTGCAATTTACTACTTTTCTGTTTTTATAAAATATCTGTATGTGATTAAAAAACAATTTCTTCTTTAAAAAAACAGAAAGTCAATCCATATCACAAAAATGAAATATGGCGCACTTGTGGTGAGCTTCATTCTACTTATTCACGTCCCTAACTTAATCCTAATTCTGTAATCCTATGCGTGCTAACCTAGTCCTATCATCCTAAGCCTATCATTCTAACATCCTACCTTTCCTACTAACATTTTATGTAATCGGTTCCATATATATACACATCTTCTAGGTATGCGGGTTTGTTGTGGTTAGTATTTGCAGAGAGTTGATTCTGAAATGATTAGCCTTCAAATCAAATTCATAACACAATATACAATTGTTATTGACATGTTTATGAATTATATTCAACAACAAGGACATGATAACAATGCTTTCAAAATAATTAATTACAAAAAAAAAGAAAGAAATTTACATTCACTTACAATTGTTCATAATCGATCATGATAGCGTGGGGATCGATTATGGAACCAGCATTATGGGCTGCCCATATGGTCTCGTTATCTGGGCACCCAGATGGCCCCATATGGTTTCATTAAGTGGGTTCTAGGTGGGTGTACCCTTGTGGGGCCATAATATGTCCCATGTTTGAAGTTTGAAGTGTATTAACAACAACAAAAACAATATCGTATGTACATTAAAACATACATCCAAGGCAAATTATTAAAATACGAACTGTAAACTATTATTTTATATTTATACAAAAGTTAAAATTGTTGTTAACCCATCAAGGACGAGAGTTATTTTAAGGCAAATCTGATCATTGTTTTCCTCTACAAATTGGCAACTCCTAAATTTTGTTGACCGATCAATGACATAACAATAGGTGGAAAATATTTAGTAATGACCATTTAAGACAAAATATATGAAGTGACTTTGCTGCAAAGTTGCCAATTTGAACGCAATATCTGTTTTTAAAATATTACAATGTGTTGCCAATTTAAGGAATTTTCTAAATTATAGTGATTTACGCAATAATAAAAAAATCATTACAAAATAACTAAAGCAGGTAGAGTAACAAAATAGGGATCTAAAAATAGAGGAATTTATGCTCTTTCTGTCTGTACACTTCACATAACTAGTCTTCTTCTTGTTTAAGTGTAGGACTATACCAAACCACAAATGTGTGGGCCTTAGGCTCTGATGGGTAGAGAACCGAAAGTTAGCACAGGTGTTGGTCGAGATCGGTTCTCTTTATTATCCAGTATTACAAAAGCTGATATAATAATTCTTGAAATTAAATAACAACTTATGCAAAAGATGTATTTGTTCAACAAATAAATTGTGAGGGTCTTATGAAATGAATATCTTGTTTTTTGTTCTTTAATCTTCTGGGGTAAGCTATTCCAAAGCTTTGGTCTAACACAGTCTTGTTTCATAAGTATGGTGTAGCATCTGACAATATTCTAATAATGAGTGTGGTAAAGTACAATCATATACAAATGTTGAAACTGCAAGTTCATGCAAACTAAAATCATCTTACATCCCCAATTGTTTAAACAGTGGTTTCGAGGATTTTCCCAATAATGAAAATGTAATAATTATCAAAGTATACTTACAACGGGCTGTCCTTTCTTCAAGCTTTGTGGACTTTTATTTTATTAATCATACTATTATATAGTATTGATATTACCCCGCCGTATAGATCTATGTAATAATGTGATATTAATTGTTCACTTGATTTTTTTCGTAGTGTTGATGTTTTTATATCATTGGAAATCAAATTGAAATTGAAATAATAGTTCGCATAGCCATTTGTTGAGCTAAATGAATACAAGTGAGATTTAGAACTGCTTCCCCATACCATGCATACCTCAATTCCATACAGAATGTGAAGTTGTATAAATGATTTATACAAAAGCACAAGAATATACCGAGGCACAAAATATCTCAATTTAAATAGCTAACGCACTTTTCTACGAACACACTTATTTACAAAGTCAATGTGATTTTTCCAAATCAATGTATACTATCAATTTCAACTAGAAAAGATGCCACAATTACAACATTAACATGATTAATATCTGTACCAGACAGTTAAGGACACCGTTTTCATTCATTACCTGTATTTTGCTTTGGATAATCATATAATTAGTTTTCTTTAAATTAATAGTGAGTTTATTAGCATTACACCATTTTTAACTGCATTTAATCGCTCATTAACTTAATTTGAATCTATTTCCTTTTGACTCTCATAAAAAGTATTAAAATATTGAATCGTCTGCAAACAATCTAAACTCAAAGTAGTCAGTACCACAAGGTAACCTGTATTTTGCTTTGGATAATCATATAATTAGTTTTCTTTAAATTAATAGTGAGTTTATTAGCATTACACCATTTTGAACTGCATTTAATTGCTCATTAATTTAATTTGAATCTATTTCCTTTTGACTCTCATAAAAAGTATGAAAATATTGAATCGTCTGCAAACAATATAAACTCAAAGTAGTCAGTACAACAAGGTAACTAGTTAAATATAAGTTAAAACAATGTTACTGACACCTGTGGCACGCCGCACGTTATAGTCCTAGCTTTTTGAAAACAGACCTTTCCTTTAAAAATGAGGATTACGTAATTCCATAAAGCACTCTGTGAAGTTACAGAAAATCGGTACATGGGGTCTGTAAGCAAAACAAAATTCTGCAAAATAACTTTTCTTCTTTTTATTTAAAGTAAAATAAATGCAAAGTTATGTTGGAAACCAGTTATTTCGTTTTTTTTTAGAATTGTTATTTAAAATTATAGATGGTTTGCGTCTACAATGATTCACAAAATAATTTTGTAAGAAAACAGATCTTTCCTTTAAAAATGGCGATTACTTTATTTCACTAAGCACTCTGTGAAATTACAGAAAATCGGTACATGGGGTCTGTAAGCATAACAATTTTCTGCAAAATTACTTTTCTTCTTTTTATTTAAAGTAAAATAAATGATAAATTCAGTTGAAAACCAGTTATTTCGTTTCCTTTAGATTTATTCTTTAAAATTACAGATGGTCTGCGGCTAGGATGATTCTCAAAGCAATTTTGTAAGAAAACCTGTTTGACCAAATTAAAAAGAAACGAAGCCTAAACATAGTGCGTAATTTTACATGATGTTGTACACATATCTATAGCTCTATTTTCAAACCTTTGTATCCCCCCCCCCCCCCCCCGAATAACGTATTTACATTCTGGGAGAACACGCAATTGTCAACACTTCCATAACTGTTTGAAAATGTCTCATGTATAAAGTACAAAATAAATTTGGTGAAAGTTGGTGATCTGAAATCGATTTCCGTCAGAATTTTTCGAAATTTTCGCCGAAGCATGTTTCGTAGCAGAATTCAAGCATTTATTTCGGTAAATCTTAAGATTTTCAATAAGTTTAGTGATTTTAGAGACTTATCAAACTCATAAAAGTTATTAAAATCAATTATTTGTTTCATCAACAAAATTATACAACTTTTGAAAAGGCCAACAAAAGCAGCATACTGAATTGCCCTACGGAAGTGGAGCTGTTATTAGGCCGCCTCCGTCGGTGATAAATTCCAAGCGTTGTTCGATAGTGCGCCCAGTCGGACATAGTGTATTTCGTGTTTGATCACTGTTTTTTATTCATCGTGGCGATTGCTAATTATCGTTTAAATACCCGATTACATTTGATGGACTTTATGTAGATCAGATGTTGAACAAAATGTAACAAATATTCAAGATTTATTAATCCAGCTATAATGAACCAACATTTTGAAGGCTTTGCTGTAATTATGAGTCAAGTTATATGAAGATCGGTAAATATCTAGCTGACAGCTTGACCAACACATAAGTCACCAACCGAGACTTTGTTAAGTTACAACACATGTTATTTCAGTTCACAAAATGTTAAGTTTATAAGTACAAGTTTAATATTGTTTTGAACGTTGTTTATCGAAATGTATCAACATTTCTCAATATGTTATAAGTAACAACGCTTGGAATCCACCGCCGACGAAGGCGGCCCAATATCCACACAGCGTCCGAACGACGCGTCGCTTCAGTCTGCTGCTGTTCGTGACTTTTTAAAGAGTTATAAACCTTTTTTTATGAAGTAAATAGCTGTTTTCATGAACTTTTATACAGTTTTCAAATCTCTAAAATCACTTCCAATAACTAGACAAATACAGATTTACGGAAATAAATGCTCGAATCTGGACATGAAACACGTTCCGGCGAAAATAATGACAGATTCTGTCAGAAATCTGTATCAGATCTCATTTTTCAAAGGCTATTGTATGAAATCTAGAACATCAAACTTTATACAAATCGATACAAATGTAGTGCATACCTTCTTTTACAAGAATATAGTATCCATACATCCAGAAAACCGGTTTGACCAAATTAAAAAGAAACGAATTAAGCATAAAAAATAGAGCGTCATTTAACATGATTTCGTACACATATCTATAGCTCTATTTTCAAACCTTTGTGATCCCTACGAATAACGAAAGATATACACAAAATACCAACTAAAAGTGATAACTGGGTTTGGAATGATGATATCTACCAATATTTTTGGAAAGGAATTAAGTTAGTAATGTCACAAAGTGAATTTCTTCGACCCTCTCGGGACGATTGATGAAAATAGTTGAACAGCAAAACGAATGGCTTCCGAACCGGCGCAAGACGTCATTGGCTTGGGTAAATCTGTCAACATCGCAACGCGCACAGTCTTATTAATAGTCCAGTAAAAAAAAACACCTTGACCTAAAACAAATTGCAACATGGGCTTTTTATTTGCAATTAATTAAAAAAAGTTCCCAAAACAACATCATAATAGTCTCCAAAAATTACAGCTAGGGAAAGAGGTATAATTTGCATTTTGCTATGATAGAAAACTGTGGATTTCAGTGTATTTTAAAATGTTTATACAATATTAAACCTTAAAAAGTATACCTTTAAAAGTATGGAAATTCATTTGTCCATATTCATCAATGTGATGGACTCATATTCAGACTATAATAATAACAATAACATTTGCATAATATGCAAATTATCTATTGTTATAATGGAAACATTCATTTTCAATGTATTTGTTGCATTTTTTTAACCGATTAAGCCCAAACGATTCTGAAAATTATTTGTTCATGACTAGCTTGCAAGTTGGATACATAATTATATCATAATAATAACACAATTTGCATAATAATGCAAATTATCTATAGTTGGAATGTAAAACTTTGATTTTCAATATTATTGCATTTAGATGCCCGATTATAACCAACATTGTAGAAACAATGTTGTTCTTCTTCAAATTGAGTTAGCATGATGGTCTGTTGCACCACAAATTGTCGTCCCTGCACACATTTTCGTCGGCGAAAATTTGTGCACATTTTTGCAAAACCTCACACCACAAATTGTCGCCTCCTGCACATATTGTCGTCGGCAACAATTTGTGTTGCTCTTGCCGTTCCCGATTTTTATTCTCACAAGCGACAATTTGTGCAGGAAAAATGAAACCTAACTGCACAAATTGTCGCCGCTTGCACAAATTGTCGTCCGTCATAATAGAGTTGAGTAGCTGTATCAAGCTTATTTACTTAATGAACACTTTTGCTCCATTTGTTGTGTGTGTGTGTGTGTGTGCGTGTGCGTGTGTGTGTGCGCGCGCGCATAGGGTGGGATGGGGGGAGGGGGTAGGGGGTAGGGTAGAAGGCGTACGTACCTTACATACGTACGCCCCATTCTCGTGATCGCGTTATCTCAAGAACCGATTGACAGATTCTCACCAAACTTGGTTCATGTATGTATCGTGGGGTGCCAATGATCTGATTTGATGTTGGGATCATGATGTCGGTCAAAGGTCAAAGGTCACATGGCTCATTATATATGCAAACTAGCTCTTGATCGCGTTATCTCAAGAACTGATTTACAGATTCTCACCAAACTTGGTACATGTATGTATCTTACGGTGCTTATGAACTGTTTATATTTTGGGGTTAAGAGGTCATAGGGCAAAGGTTACAGGGCTCATATGCAACAAATAGCTGTTGATCGCGTTATCTAAAGAAGTCATTAATGGATTTGCACCATACTTGGTACATGTATGTATCTTGAGAAGCCAACTAAATGATAAGATTTTGGTGTAATGAGGTCAAAGATCAAAGGTCGCAGGGCTCAATATATATATGCTAAAATAGCTTGTAATTGCAAAATCTCAAGAAATGAATGTTAGATTTCAATCACACTTGGTACCTGAATGTATCTCAGGAAGCCATTGTAGACAACAGATGTGGGGTCATGAGGTCAAAGGTCAATGGTCAATGTAACAGGACTCATTATGCCAAATTAGCTTGTAATTGCAATATCTCAAGATCCAGTAGACAAATAACCATCAACATTTATGCCATTCATTACTTTGAACAGGAATAATATTCTTCGATAGCTGGCGACAATTTGTGGTGTCAACTCCCTGCACAAATTGTCACCGACGACAATTTGTGCAGGGTCGACAATTTGTGGTGCAACATGGTATAATCTGTATACTAATAATAACGACACGATTGGCATACTATGCAAATCTTTGATTTCAACTTATAGTTTGCATTAAGATGCAAGATTATAATGACAACTTTTGAAAGTCACCAGCTAAGATGATCGACTCATCTATATAATTTATAAAACGCAATTTGCATAATATTCATAGTAATTTAACTTAAATTGTTGGTCATTTAGATGCATTCTTGAAAGGGCCTTGCAATATACATGATCCCGAAATAAAGTTATTTATTACATTATTTACTAGTATCATTATAATGATTCATGTAAGACGACTGATTGTGAGCCAAAAACTACCAAAATAACATGTTAACATTTTGTTCAGGCCCATAGGATACACGATTTTTGTCCCCACCTGGTTTGGTGGATGCGAATGTTAGACAGTCTTTGAAGTGAAACTTCGTTAGAATCCAGAAGAAATGAACATGGGATATTGTTTGATTTTTGCACAGACCTGTACAAATCAGGGCTGGTAGGAACATACTTTTTACCAAGACTTTAAATACATAATGCAAACCCCTTTATAAGATAATCAGAAGAGGACATAACAATCACAGTCAGAAAATTACTTGCCAAAGAATGATTCTCTCCCTCAATTTGTTTTAAATGTGTAAATGTATTTGACTGTACAAAGAAAATACAAGTCAAGTAAACAAATAAATAAGTAGGTGGTAATTGGGAGAAATCTCCCAACTCTTGAAAACAAGAACAATACAACAAGGAATATACAAAAAAAAAATCATCATGACACGAAACTTAATCGATAAAAAAAAAAAAACAATAAACCTTATTTTTACTTGAAATAATGTATTCAATGAGTTTCCAATATACACATGTCTGGCCACAAAGATTATACTTTATACAGTATACCAAAACAGAGCAGCAAAAAGTGTTTAAGCATACATTTCAGAAAAATATAACACTTCAGGTTTGTGATGTATGGAAATTATGTGACTTATATCTTGCCATAGTTTTTGATCTGTTCGAAGAATTGGTGAACATGTTATGATTTTCCCCGCAAGAGAGCCGTCTTTTTGTCATTATTTAATGCTGGTGATTCAAGATGAATGTTGAACAGAATGAACTCGTAACATGTTCTTATTATCAATGAGGCCTATGAAAATCTATTCTTGTCCCAACCCCGTCAGATGTGAATCGTTCAAGTTTTCTTCATTATAGAATATATCATAGCTTGAGCATAATTGAGCTCCCTAATTGAAAATCTTTTTTTTCTATATAGATACTGTGTATAGTATGCAAATCATAGTTGTCATTATGAGTGCTTAAGTCCATCACGTTAGCTAAACTTGTTTCCATGTTTTTGGTTTCTGATAAACCCCTCACAAACCTTTCCACGAAGCAAGTTTGAGCGTTCATAATTATCTTGTCCCTATGTCATCTTACATGAACTTGGTATCATTAAAAAGCCTGTTTATTCCCTTTGCACTGATGCCCCATTATGGAATGTACATTGCACCTGAATATGGTGTAAAGTCCATATCAGTAAGTTGCAAAATACACTGCTATCACCTCAACTCCATTCATAACACAGCCATTCTCCAAACACAAGAAGAATTCACATCGACAATTAACGTTATATTAACGTTATATTCTGAAAAAATAATCCAATCCCAGTGCATCTCTTATTAGAACGTAACGCTTTCCAATAGGCTAGAGCCAATCAGATTGCTTGTTTTATCGTTGTGCTAAAAGTGTATTTTGATGCGATGTGATGACACAAACTTTATCTGGATTGTGTTGTATTCATGGAATCTCAATTCACAGTAAATTAATTCGTTTAGATGAATTATGTCTAAAGAGATAAGGAATGAGTACCACTTTGAAAATTACCGAAAACACATTTGAAGTTGAACAATAATTTTACGAAAAGAGACCGATACGCCGCTAGCATTTTGGCTAAAAAAGATCAACAGGCTATTGCTGCCTGAGCTCCGGGGCACTGGTCGGCTACGAAAGGTGGCAGGGAGGCATAATGCAATCGCCATCAGCATGAATCTGGGAGGTAGTCCTTTCTTCAGTTTACCACAAATGTAGAAAATAAAAGAGAAAAAAGGCTTTTCTCCCATATTTATGCTGATGACGTTTGTGTTGTGCCCCATGGTGCCTCCTTTCGTAGCCGACCAGTGCCCCGGAGGCCCGGAGGGAGGAGCATGTTGATGTTACGTACATCATAAAATTGAGCGCAACGATAAAACCAGCAATCTGATTGGCTCTTGCTTACGGGATCGCGTTACGTTCCAATGAAAGATGCACTGGGACTGGATACATTTCCAGAGAGTGTTATAACTTTTGTCAAGTGTTTTCCACTTTTTGAAAAAATGTGCACCTTTTGAGCTTGATGACATTTCGGAATGTTATCATATTATATTTATGTACAACATATGTAAAAATAAGATATGGGAGGTGAGGCACGAAACGAACGAATTTCGACCGACGGCCCGCGGTCTATATGTTGTTCTGGGGACTGAAATAAACTGCCAGGAAAAATCCCATATTGCAAGTTGTTTAACGTAACCCAGGGGTGTCGATCCGTTTTTGAGGTTGGGGGGGGGGGGGGGCGAAATTTGAAACATTTTCCAGAGTGATCACTGAGAGAGCTAAAAGCCCCACATTGGCATGCCCGGAAGTTTTATTATGCGCTCATTGAAAGTGTCTTGATGGCTAGATGGCTCGACTTTGGGGGGCACCCACATTTGGGGACAATAATGGGGGTCCAGGGGGCGGGGCCCCTGGATGCTTTTAGATTTCAGACATTTGCTCCTAACATGGGTGTTAAAATTGTAATAAATAGTGAACCTACTCATAACGTATTTTAAAGGGCATAGCGAGGAAAAGACTGAGCCTTGCATGAGATGGATCCACGTGATCATGTATACTATAGAGCCATCGATATAGTCTAGGGCATTGGGCTCCCATGAAACTAAGCAAGGGCGTCAACAATTTCTCAAAAGTGTAGGGGAGACATTGCGAGGAAGCGAAGCGACCGAGCGGGGGAGGGTGTGGGAGGGGGTGTCCCCCTCCCACAGTAGGGAGCTTTTGTATTTTTGGGCGTGAAATTGTGCGATTTGGTGCACACCTGAGACAGAAATTTCACGTAATATGAAGTATATAGGTATGGAACCAAACATACATAATGACAAAGGGAGGGGGACAATCTGCTCCTTTTTCAAATGTGGGGGAACATGATATTCCAATTTGATTTGCGTTCAGCGCATATGTACCGAGATTATTTTATTTTCTCATCTATAGATGAGGGTTTAATAAACTTCGTTTGAGGTGTGCGTTTGAGAAATTACGCTGCCCAACACATTTCAAAAGGTGAGTTCCCGCAGCCCAAATAAAACTTGCAATATGAGAAACTGTATGCGCGCGAAGCGCGCGGCAAAAAAGAGATTTACAGTCCTTTTCAAACTAAAAAACGGCTATTTGGAAGATTAATTATTGATAAATGTGTCTTTCCCCTCTTTGGCATTATATCACTCGATTTTTTTCTTCCTCATTTTCGGAATTATTGGGGGGGGGGGCGAAATTATATGTTCGCCCCCCCAATATTTTCATTGGAGGGGCGACCGCCCCCCCCCCCCCTGCCCCCCAGGATCGACACCCCTGACGTAACCCCCTCATATTTGCTAGATTGACTGGACTATAAGCGGTCTATGCAACCGGGCGTAAGTGGCTGGGTAGCGTTGTTTATTTTTAGATGGTTTTAAAATTCAAAATACTAAAATAGTTATTGAACTAATATTGATTTATGGATAACAAAATGTTAGATTCTACTGAGCTGATACAGCGCTGATAACACACAGCGAAATTAACAGTTGACGTGTAGTAAACATGATGCCTGAGGATTGATGAGTCGAGAATACAATGATCAGCAGAGCTGAAGCAGAGTGCGTGGCCATGAGAGTGCGGGACGGGGGAACGCAAACGAACGAACGCGAACGAGAAGAAATCACATGAATTAGAAGGTCATGTGATCGCGTTATGTTGTTGTTGTGTTTTTATCATACCATTACAAAGCCAGAAATCGAAATGGGCGTATTATTTTTTTATATTCATTATTGTGTTATCTGAGTGGTTCTGTCTAATACAGGGATAGTAGCCTACATTTGCGGAAGAGAGACTTAGGAAATTAGTAGACAAGAAAGGAAGGGAAGATTTAATTCATGCTTAATTAATTCTTATGTGTCGAACTTGCAGAAGGGTACCGTTTTTGTTTTTGTATGTTTTTTGTATTGTATTTTTTGGTACATTCTTTGTTTGTTTTGTTTTGGTTGTTTGCAGTTGTTGTTGTTGTTGTTTTTTGTGGGTTATTTATTTATTTATTTTGGGCGGGATGTGTTTTCACTATACAAATTAAATACAACTATGAGACACACACAGTTAAAGCCTCATTAAAGCCCGAAATTTCTCAGGCCCTAGACAGCCTATTGGACGAAATTCACACCTCGGAGAGCTCTCGCGCAATGCGCACCCTGACGTCTCCTCCCCTGCGTTCTCAGCGCCCTTCCATGCCGCGCGGTCGCCGCAACCCACAGCCCCGCACCCGCATCCCCCAGCGCACCAGCAGATATTGCCCACTTTGCCACGAAGCGCACCGCCCAGACAATAGCGTCTTTTCGCTCGACGACGCAAGTGTTAGGACGGGGGATTTAAATCACCTGTGACCGTCTCCGTACTCTGGCTACCGTCGCGATCTATTTGCAGTTTCGCAGTGAAGAGCACGGGGAACGTGCATCGATACGATGGGAACGTGTCCTTGCTCGAGAGAACAGGCGCGCTGATTGGCTGACCATGCACTGACCTCTGGCTGACCCATTGAAGTATGGACTGTCCGCGCCGCTCTACGCCGGACGCTAATTCAGCCGAATATCGTTGTAGGTTTGGACGATACGCGGAAATTTTCGCTCTGAGTGCGACCCCCCGCTAAGATTAGCGTTGTAAAATAACCGCGTCGTCGTTGCGAAAACAGCCTAATCCCTATCTAAGCGAGTGCAAATACCTTCCTGAGCAGGATAGGCGTTTTATTGCTAAGGCGTGTCAAGATGCAAACATTATTGGATCTGATGAGGAGATCGATGATTTGTGCCAGGTAGAAGAAGTTCACTTGTCAGAGGCTGATCCGGTCAAGGATGATAGTGATAGCACATCCCTGGCTCTGCGTGTCCAGGTTCGCCAGTCTCCTTACTTTGACGTGTTTTGTGGCCATCAGGTTGTGCGTGTAACTGTTGACAGTGGGGCTACAGACAACATGATTAAGACCTCCACGGTTCAGTCCATCCATGGTGTCATCAATCCTAGTTCACAGTCTGCCCACCAGGCTGACGGGTCTTCCCCTCTTGATGTTGTCGGTGAGACAAAGCTTACTTTCACCCGTGATGGTAAAGAGTTCGTTTTCGAGGGCCTCGTCATCGACAATCTCGATGTAGATGTCCTCGCCGGCACGCCATTTATGGAACACAATGACGTTTCAGTTCGCCCAGCTAAGCGTCAGGTTTGCATTGGTGATGACATAGTAATTCCATATGGGTCCCGTAAGCCTCTCGACAGTTCGTCACATGTTTTCCGCCGCGCACATGTATTACGTGCTCCCCTTCAATCCACGGTGTTGTGGCCTGGTGATTTTGTTGAGGTCTCCCTGCCCAGCGAACTCTCGCCATATGAGACACTTGCCCTTGAGCCCCGAGTTATAGATCAGAGGCCATGAACTCCCATGACCCATTATGGCCCAGCTCCTGTGTGGTCTCAAGCGTGGCAGGCAAGGTGTGCATTCCTAATTTCACCCAAGAGCCGAAGTTTATTCGTAGGAATGAACACTTCTGCCAGGTACGCCCTGTGTATGTGCCGCCTGAACCTCTGTCTGACACAACACCAACCACCATCAAGGATGCTTCTCCACAGCGTAGCACTCACTGTCGTTTTTCCGAAGCAGTGTCCTCCCTGAACACACTCGCCATGAGTTCCAGTCCCTTCATGCTGAATTTGATGATGTTTTCATCCCTGCCTTCAAGGGGTATAACGGTTTGAAGCTGTTGTCAACATGGGGCCTGTTCAGCCCCCTCAGCGAAAAGGTCGGCTCCCCCTCTACTCACGTAGCTCCTTGGTTGATCTTCAGGAGAGATTTGATGCACTTGAGAAACAAGGTGTGTTTGCCCGCCCTGAGGATGTAGGAATATCCGTGGAATACCCGAATCTATCCTTTCTGGTGAAGAAAGCCAATGGAGGCTTTCATTTTGTTACCGCCTTCGCTGACGTTGGGCGATATGCTAAGCCGCAGCCCTCCCTCATGCCCGATGTCGATTCCACACTTCGAAAAATTGGCCAGTGGAAACACATCATTGCCACAGACCTCACCAATGCCTTTTACCAGATCCCCCTGTCAAAGACATCAATGAAGTATTGTGGTGTTGCAACACCCTACCGTGGAGTACGTGTGTACACTCGTTGTGCTATGGGTATGCCAGCTTCTGAAACTGCACTTGAAGAGCTCATGTGCCGTGTTCTTGGAGATGTACTCCTTGAGGGTATCGTTGTGAAACTTGCCGATGATCTGTTCTGTAGTGGTGAGACCCCCGAAGAGCTCCTGAAGAATTGGGCCCGTGTCCTACATGCCCTCCGCTAGTCTAGGTTGCACCTATTAGCGTCCAAGACAGTCGTTTACCTCGAATCCACGACAATCCTGGGTTGGATCTTGTCACGAGGAACATTGCACGCTAGTCCTCACCGCGTTGCCGCCCTCGCCTTATGCTCCCCTCCGACATCAGTCAAATGCATGCGTTCCTTCATTGGGGCATACAAAATGCTTGCACGCGTCCTCCCACACTGCGCGTCGTTCCTCACTCCACTCGACACTGTAGTTGCAGGCCGCCAGTCAAGCGGTCGTATCTCCTGGATACGATCGCTTCAGGTTGCGATCAGGATTAGAAATGACTGGCATGATGAGCACATTCGCTCTCTAAAACACCGGCAAAATTCAGCTTTTTTGCTCAGCATGTAACTTTTAAAAGACTCGTTTCCTGTTATGTGTGAACTGAAATCCTGTGAATACCGTGAAAATGTGTGATTCATAACAAGGAAACTGTACAAAATGGACCAGAACTTTGTGTAATGTATCAACCACCGAAATTGTGAAAGCGGTCAAATCTACACCTCGGTCCTATGTTACACATAGGCGCCGAAAGTGGGGGGGCAGGGGGGGGGGGGGCGGCCGCCCCCCCCCCCCCCCCCCCAATCCAAAAAGTGGCGGGGAAAAACGCGTTTTTGCCCCCCCCCCCCCAAAAAGCCCCCCCCCCCCCCCTCAAAAAAAAAAAAGAAAGAAAAGAAAGAAAGAAAGAAAAAGGAAAAGAAAATAAATGTATCAGCCAATACTTGTTAATTCTAACGTTTACAAACTAAGTTATACATCCATTTAACGTTTTCGCTGCGCGCTTCGCGCGCAAACAAAATTATCTCAGTTTGTTGTGTAACTTGCGTATGGTACGTCTGGGGTGGATTTTTCTGTACCGGTTCACGTAGTTCCTGTGTAGGCTGTTATTGCTCTGGCTGTTTGTGTGACGTGCACCAAATTGCACCATTTCAAGTATATGAATGCAAAATCTTCCCCGTGGGAGGGGGATTCCCCGTGGGAGGGGGATACCCCCTCCCAAACCCTCCCCCTCTGGCTCTGCCCCAGCCCTCGGTCGCTTCGCTCCCTCGGGACTCATTTTTGGTTGTAAGCTATGTTGTTGGATCATGTTTTCATGCACCAGATTGCACAATTTCAAGTCAAAAAATTCAAAATTTTCCCCGTGGGAGGGAGATACCCCCTCCCAAACCCTCCCCCTCTGGCTCTGACCCAGCCCTCGGTCGCTTCGCTCCCTCGGGAATCATTTTGGGCTGTAAGCTATGTTGTTGGATCATATATCCTCCCAAATCCTCCCCCTCTGGCTCTGACCAAGCCCTCGGTCGCTTCGCTCCCTCGGGACTCATTTTTTGGTGTGTGCTAAGTTGTTGGATCATACGTCATGTGGCATATGGTATATGTTTTTATGCACCAAATTGCATCATTTCAAGTATATAAATGCAAAATTTTCCCCGTGGGAGGGGGATACCCCCTCCCAAACCATCCCCCACTGGCTCTGACCCAGTCCTCGGTCGCTTCGCTCCCTCGGGACTCATTTTTGGCTGTAAGCTATGTTGTTGGATCATACATAATGTGGCATATGGTTTATGTTTGTATGCACTAAATTGCACCATTTCAAGTAGGCTATATAAGTGCAAAATCTTACCCGTGGGAGGGGGCAACTTCCTCCCAAACCCTCGCCCTCTGGCTCTGCCCCAACCCTCGGTCGCTTCGCTCCCTCGGGACTTATTTCTGGCTGTAAGCTTTGATGTTGGATCATACGAATGTGGCATTATTTGGTTTATGTTTTTATGCACCAGAATGTACCATTTCAAGTATATAAATGCAAAATCTTCCCCGTGGGAGGGGGGATACCCCCTCCCAAACCCTCCCCCTCTGGCTCTGCCCTAGCCCTCGGTCGCTTCGCTCCATCGGGACTCATTTTGGGTTGTAAGCTATGTTGTTGGATCATGTTTTTATGCACCAGATTGCACAATTTCAAGTCAAAAAATGCAAAAGCTCCATACCGTGGGAGGGGGGACTCCGCTCAGTCACTTCGCTCGCTCGAGCTTGGTCGTTTTATCCTCGCAATGTCTCACTCTCACCTCTGGCTCAAAGTTGGGCTCAAACTCTGTGAGTGTGGTTGGGCATGAGCCCCTAAACACATAAATCGTGAGCCCCCTTAAGGTTTTGCCCCCCCCCCCCCCCCAATCCAAAACTGCTTCCGGCGCGCCTGCCTATGTATGGTCACCAGATGTCAGTCAACCGACCCAGCTAGCTGGACATTTTTGTGTAAGCATATACCGTCATATATCTGCACATACAATAACATAAAACCATTTGCCATCATCGTCTTACATTGCCTAGATGTGCATACCTGTCAAAGGTTTGTTACTGCTTATCTGAAAGACATTTCGTTTATTAACTGCTCCGGATATACTGCTGATTAATGACTGTGATATATGTCTGATGAGATATATTCATTTACTGTTTACAATCGCACTTGAACTAATTCTCATAATAATGTCTCCCATCGATATCGACATAATGATTTGAGAACATATTATCTTAGTCTGCGATATAAACAATTTCATATATACGACACACTTCAGTTTACACAAGCTTAAACTCTGGTTCTTGATTTTATCATCATGGCGGCATTTGAACCTGAGCCCGGGGTAGATGACGCAACACAGAGGCTCATGAATGGCATGTTCTTGCGCTTCAAAGACGAGAACAAAAAGCTACTCGAGTCGATCCACGTCGCTATTCATAAGGCCGTCCAGAAGGAGTTCGAAAGATTACACGACCGCTTGAATGAGCAGGAACGGAGAATGATGGACGTTGAGGTGGAGAACAAATCTTATGCCAAAGAGATCGCTCGCCTCACGTCCATTTGTTGACAACCAACAGACAACAATTGATAATCTGCGGATATCAATGGCAAACCTGGAGCAATACTCACGCAGAAATTGTCTGCAAGTCTTCGGGGTCCGGGAAGAGAACAACGAATCTACGGATGACCTGGTTTGCAGAATCACCAAAAACCAACTTGGGCTGAACATCAGTAAGTTACCCTAGGTAACTCGAGCAACAACAAGGAGCCGATCGCGAAAGACAGAAGACCTGCACCGAAGCCGCCTCCACGCCCCATTGTGGTCAAGTTCGTCTCATACCGAACCCGTCACTCGGTAATCTCTCGTCGGCGGCTCCTCAAAGGATCTCCGATCGTGATACAGGAACAACTGACAAAGGCGAATCTCGAGCATCATAGTTTGTGTCGTATACTACCCTCCTAAGCACCCGACTTCCGATATATACATTGATCATCTAGTTTCCACTATCGATCATTTATTAATACAATATCCAGAGGCAGGATTTGCTATAGTAGGAGATTTTAATGATCTTGATGTGAACCAAATTTTAGCAAATGATGCCTTTTGTCAAGTTGTTAACAAACCAACAAGAGGTCAAAATATATTAGATAAAATTATTACAAATTTTAATTATGCATATGAACCGGTTGAGATCCTTGCACCGCTAGGGATGAGCGACCACAACGGCATCCAGTGGCGCCCTTCAGCCCTCTTCTGTCAACCTGGCAAGCTGACCAACGAGACGCGGACAAAGATAGTGCGCCCTCTGACAGATAGTGGACTCCGAAATTTTGGCACTTGGATAACCCATCACACGTGGGAAGATTTATATCAAATTTCTGATCCTACGGATATGTGTAATTTATTTTATAGTGTTGTGCGAGAACATATTGATCAGTCCTTACCTACTAAGACTGTCAAATTTCATCAAACTGATAAGCCTTGGATATCTTGTGAGATTAAATCATTAATTAAAAGAAGACAGCAAGCTTGGCACTCTGATGATATCGAGCTATGGAAATACTTTCGAGATAAAGTTATAGATGCAATAATATTGGCTAAGGACTCATTTTATAATAGAAGAATTCATACACTTAAAATAAATAATCCTGCTGATTGGTATCGACATATAAAACTCATTACCCAAGGACCTCAAGATCAACCATCGATCGACATACCAGGTCTTGCAGCTGATCAACCTGAACATTTTAAGGAAGCAGCTAATTGTATTAATAATAAGTTTTTATCTGTGGCAGCAGATCTCCCGAAACTTGATAAAACAAAGTTACCAGCATATTTACCTTCACCTGTTGATTGCCCAATAATAGAACCGAAAGACGTGTATGATTTGTTACGTAAACTCAATTTGCAGAAATCAACTATTTTAGGCGACTTGCCTGTTCGAATTTTACGTGAATTTGCTTATGAGTTATCTTATCCATTATGTTGTATTCTTAATTTTGCATTTAAACAAGGGGTTTTTCCGCAAGTTTGGAAGTATGCCGAGATAATACCAGTACCCAAATCATATCCACCAACTCTTCTTGAATTACGACCCATAGCCCTAACTTCTTATTTTGCTAAAATAGCAGAAACTTTCATTGCTAAGTGGTTGTGGGAGGATATTGGTGATGTGATTGATAAAAATCAGTATGGGAATCGTCGAGGCCTTTCAACTTGCCATTATTTAATTGGGATGTTACATAATTTATATAAAAATGCAGATAAACAAAAAACAATTTCAACTATAGTTTTAACTGATTTTTCTAAAGCGTTTGACCGGATCGATCATAATATTTTAATTTGTAAACTTGTTAAATTGGGTGTACGACCATGTGTCATTTCATTAATAGTTGATTTTTTAGAATGCCGCCAACAAGTAGTAAGATATAAAGGTCATATTTCTGATGTAAAAATTAATAATGTAGGAGTTCCTCAAGGTACAAAGTTGGGGCCTATTTTATTCTTAATAATGGTTAATGATGCATGTCATGATTGTTTACTCCCTTTTTATAAGTATGTTGATGATTTAACTATTGTAGAAAGTCGGACTTGTATACAAATATCAAAATTGCAATCAGAAGTATTGTCATTAGAGAATTGGTTTTTACTAAATAACATGAAATTAAACCCAACTAAATGCATTGTCATGACGGTCTCTTTTATGAAAACTCAAACTCGCCAATTGTTGTATATTAATGGGACACTTTTAAATGAAGAAAATGTAATTAAAGTTCTTGGAATTTATATTCAATGTGATTTAAAATGGGATACTCAAGTAAAGGAAATGATAAAGAAGTGCAATAGAAAGTTATATATGTTACGTACCTTGAAACGTTTTAATTTACCCATTAGTGATCTCGTTATTGTTTATATTGGATATATAAGATCAATATTAGAGTACTATGCACCACTTTTTCATTCCAATTTAACAATCAAACAAACAGATGATATTGAACGAATACAAAAACGGGCATGTAGAATTATTTTGGGACTTTATTATGAATCATATAATCATGCTTTGGAATTGTGCAATTTATTAACATTGGAGGAACGTAGGAATAAACTTTGTTTTGATTTTGCCATTAACTTAGAAAAACATGAATTTTGTTCCTCGTGGCTGCCAAGTCAAAGAATTGTCAATTCTAATTTACGAAATGTTCAGAAATATACTCAATTTAATTGTAAAACCAACCGATTTAAGAATAGCTCTATTCCCTATTTTGTTCGCATTTTAAATGATTATTATTCACAACAGTAACTCGCATGCATGTCGTATATTTGTGTTGATGTTTAATTATGTTGCTTTTTAATTATACGTATGACTTTATCTAGTATATTTCTATTTACTTTTTGATATGTAATCTATATTTGATGTTTACCTGTGCATTGCTGTATTTTAACCATAATGAGGCTTTTTACCTTGTAAATGACCATGCAATTCAGCTTCGGCTGCAAGAACGTCATCTGAATAAACCCTTATTGAATTGAATTGAATTGAATACATCTCCTGAACATGGCAAAGAAGAAGAAGAATTTGAGACAGCATGGTCCAGTGATGGGCGTGTAATCGCCAAAGTGGTTGCTACCAATGGACGCACAATAAACAAGGTTATTCGAAGCTAGAATGACCTAAATGCACTATATAACATTAACAATAACTGAAAGCTGAACATTAAGCTGTTTTGTTTGCCACTTTCCTTTTCCCTTAACTTGGAAAAGTGTTGAAAGCTCTATTTAGCAGTGCTTTTTTTATAACATGAGATTTTTGTTTGATTTATTTGTTTGTGCTAATTATCGAAGTTGTTTGTTGTAGTTGTTTTCTTTAATTGTTTTAATTGTGTTAATTTTCTATGCCGGTCAGAAATGATCAAACACTTAACTATGTTGATGGGGATAGGCTTCAATCACTTAAGGGATTTAAAGTAGCCCATTTAAATTGCATATCGCTAACAAAGCATATTGACGAAATAAGAAGTATGGTTATTGATGCGAACTTAAACAATGACTCTTAGTGAAACTCATTTATGTGAAAATATTGATGACGATGAAATATGTATCCCTGGATATACAATCTTACGACGCGATAGGAATAGATCTGGAGGTGGAGTTGCGATGTACATTAAAGATGATTTGATTTTTATTCGAAAAGATGCACTGTTTGAAGATAATAAATTGGAGATATTCGTAACGGAATTGAAACTTGAGAAACAAAAACAATTTCATGTGATTTGTTGGTATAGACCGCCGAATTCTAATCTTGAAGTATTTAATGCATTTGAAAGAGTAATTCAAAAAGTTGACGACATGAAGGTTCCATATGTTGTTCTTGGCGACATGAATTGTGATGTGAAACATAACATTATAGCATGGAACACTAGAAAGCTGCTTGATATTATAGAATCTTATAATTGTGTACAATTTATTGATAAACCCACACGTGTTACTAGAACATCCTTCTACTACAGTCGATCTCATATTTTGTAACGATGAACAAAAAATAAATGAGAGTGGTGTAATTGACGTATCTGTAAGTGATCATTATATGATATATTGTGTTATTGGAAAACATCGATGTCTTAATAGTAATACACACAAGTAGAAAACAGGGAGAAACTTGAAAAAGTTTAACGTAGAAGAATTTAGAAGAGACATGAATAATATTGACTTTAATCCCGTGTATGAAATGAATGATCCAGAAGAAGCTTGCTCAGTTGTCCTCTCTTTGATAATGAAGGTGGTTGATAAACATGCACCACTTCGAAAAACTAGAATTAAACAAAAAGATTCCTCTTGGATGACACAAGATATCTTACAATTAATTCGGAAAAGAGATCGATTGAAAAGTAAAGCCAAAAGGTCGAAAGAAACGAATGATTGGGATAATTATAAACAAGCTCGCAATCACGTTACAGCCGAAATTCGCAGAGCGAAGCGTAATTTTATTTCAACACAAATTGAATCGGCTGTTCGTGATGTGAACATGATTTGGAAAACATTACGGTATCTTACACCCAAAAAGAAAACAGAATCGCAAGCTACTTCCATAAAAGTAAATGATCGTTATGTCCTTGGACAAGAATTATCTAAATCATGTAATGATTATTTTTCAACAGTTGGTAAAACTCTACATGATACTTTTGTAACTAATAGTATTGATGACAATCCAATGACTCCCATTCCTAATGTAAACTCATTTGTATTTAAAGATGTATCAACTATCGAAATAGAAAATATTCTTAAATCTCTCTCGGAAAATAAGGCAACAGGCCCGGATAATTTGCCAGCTAAACTCCTCAAATCCGTAGCTACTATCATTGCTTCCCCAGTTGCACATATACTTAATCTGTCTTTGCGGACAGGCATTATCCCCAGTCAATGGAAATGTGCACGAGTAACCCCTATTTATAAAGGAGGGGAGAAGACATGCATGGAAAAGTATCGACCAATCTCTGTCCTAGCAAAAAATAATGGAAAAGGTAGTCTATAATCAATTATTCAAATATTTCATGGAAAATGATATATTATCTGATTGTCAATCGGGATTTAGACCCATACATTCTACACAAACGGCCCTTTTGAACGTAACAGGCAAATGGTTAAATGCAATCGATAGAGGAAACGTTGTTGGTTTAGTTATGATCGATCTTAAAAAGGCATTCGATACAGTCGATCACAGTATTTTTATTAAAAAATTACAAATGTATAATTTTGGCCAATGCACTTTAAAGTGGTTCACAAATTATTTTGATCATAGAAAACAATTTACATCTGTAAACGGTTATTCTTCCGATGATAGGGAAATTACATGTGGAGTACCCCAAGGCTCATTATTGGGCCCACTATTGTTCTTGATATTTGTTAATGATATGCCTAGTACGGTGCATTCATGTGACATATCATTATATGCCGACGACACGTGTATATTTACCTCATCAAAAGACCCAGTAGAAATTTGTAGTAAATTAAATGAAGATCTCTCAAGATTATCATGCTGGTTGAAAAATAATAAATTAATGGTTAACCCCCAAAAAATGTGAAGTAATGTTTATAGGCATTCAACAGCGATTGAAGAGATCACAAGAAATTATTTCTGATTTTCATATATATATTGACAATAATGAAATAAGAAGGGTCGAATCATGTAAATAATATCTAGGTGTCATCATTGATCAAAATATGTTATGGAAAATTTAAATTGATCATGTAAAGAAGAAAGTAATCAAATGTGTATACCTGTTTAAAAAAATACGTTCATATATAAATCAGTACACGGCTGTTACTTTTTATAAATCAATTATTCAATGTCATTTTGATTATTGTAGTGTGGTATGGGCAAATGCTTCAAAGACTAATTTAAATCAATTGCAGGTATTACAAAATAGATCACTTCGTATTGTTATGAATGTTGATTATATGTATCCCTCAGATAGTTTGTATGATACTCTGAAATTAGATCGGTTATATATATGATGGTCTAAACAATTAGTATGTACAATGTATCGATCCGTTCATAAAATATGTCCACTTTACCTTAGCAGCATCTTTGTATTCCGTGAATCAGTATATTGTACAAGGTCTGGTCCAAATAAACTAAGACTTACTCAGCCGGGGTGAGATCCCGGGCAGCATGGTTTGAAGAGGGAGAAAGAAATATGCAGTATCTTGAACAGCTTTTAAAAACTAAAAAGAGAAAAAGTGTAATTAGAGAGATTTATAATGAAGAGGATAATATTATACAAGATAAAAAGGGCATATTAGAGGTGATTAAAATATTTTATAAAAATCTGTATGCATCAAAGGATATGGAATTATTAGATGGAAGTGAAATTGCATGTTTAAAGGATATACCTAAATTAGGTAGAGATAGTCAGGAATTATGTTAAGGTAAAATGGTGAAAGAAGAATGTCATAATGTTTTGAAGGAAATTAAATTAAATAAATCACCGGGTAATGATGGCTTTACTGTAGAATTTTATTGCACTTTTTGGCCGATCTTGAGAGACATGTTGGTAGACGCATTTAATGAAGCTTTTGATAGAGGGGATTTGTCAATTTCTCAAAAACAAGGGGTCATAACATTGATTGAGAAAGAAGGTAAAGATGTTTTGTTTGTAAAAAATTATAGACCAATCACACTTTTAAATGTGGACTACAAGATTGTCTCGAAAGTTTTGGCAAAGAGAATGAAAGAAGTACTTGGTGAAATAATCCATCATGATCAAGTTGGATATATTAAAAATAGAAATATAGGAGAGGCAGTACGTTTAATAGATGATATGCTATTTTATTCATTGAATAGATCTGTTGGTTTTTTAGGCGCCGTTGATTTTGAAAAGGCATTTGATTCTATTTCACATAGGTATTTATTTAATGTTTTAAAATTATTTGGATTTGGGGAATCCTTTTGTAACTGGGTCCACATGTTATATAAAGGTATAAGTAGTTGTGTAATGAATGGCGGGCATTCAACGGGTTATTTTGATATTTTGAGAGGGGTGAGGCAAGGGGATCCTCTCTCGCCTTACTTATTTTTGGTAGCCATTGAAACTTTGGCTCTGGTTATTAGGAAAGATGTTAATTTTCAAGGAATTAAATTTGGGGATCATGAAGTTAAACAAGTAATGTATGCCGATGATATTACAATATTTGTTAAAGATTTAAAATCTATAAAAAGATTACAAAAGATTTTTGAAGATTTTGAGAAAATTAGTGGACTTAAGGTAAATAAGAAAAAAACTATTTTTTATTGGATGGGATCTGATACTGAAATACCAGGAGAACCCACTTTTGGAAATTTAGTTCATGAAATAAAGATTTTAGGAGTGTACTATACACGTAATAAGATACGGAAAGATGTTTTGAATTATAAAGAAGTATTAAGTAAGATAAAACGTTTATTAGGGTGGTGGAAGCAAAGGGATTTAACGATGATGGGAAAAATTCAGTTATTAAAAACGTACGCACTCTCAAAATTAAATTTCGTTTCTTCTTTAATTTCGGTACCTCGGTGGGTTTATGAGGAAGTTGATAAACTCTCATTTGATTTTTTGTGGAATGGTAAGGATCGAATTAAGCGAAACATTTTGTATCAGAATTATGAATTTGGAGGGCTTAGAATGAATAATTTTGAAATTTTTGTTAAAATTCAACGAATAATGTGGCTTAAACGTCTTTTGTATGGGGATAAGCATTCAGGATGGAAAGTATATTTTGATTATTGTTGTAGATCAGTAGGAGGAAGGTTTGTGTTTTTATGTGATTATGATATTCATAAGATGGATTTAAAAGAAGTTCCGCCCTTTTATGTAGACATTTTGAAAGTTTGGCAAGATATAGATAATTGTAGACACTTTGAAAATGAAAAAAGTAATCCCTTTGTTTTTAATAATAGACAGGTGTGCTTAAGAAATAAAATTATTTTTGATAAAGATTTATTACAACGAGGTATAAGCAAGGTATCTGATATAATGTTGAATGGTAATTTGAGATCTGTTGCTCACTTTGTAGGCTTGGGAATAAAAGGAGAAGGATTATTAAAGATTCATGATATTTTTGGGGCATTGCCCCTTCAATGGAAATATGATAAAATTACGAGTGACTTTATTCAAGTAGATATTTGAACATTTGAAATTAGATTAAAAGTTTCGGGATATATAGGAATGTTAATTGATTTAAAATCTAGGCATATGTATGAATATTTAGTTAAAACATTTCAAAATGAATATAATTTGTGTATTGGGGATGGACATACAAATTTTGATTATAGTAATGAAGAATTGAAGGATATATTTTTAAGATTAAAGAGCGCAGTTTTGGTGGGTAAGTTGAGAGAATTTCAATATAAATTATTACATAGGGCATTATATACAAAAGAACATTTATTTAGGTTTGGATTTGTTATTGATAATTTATACTCTTTTTGTAAAAATGAGATTGAGACATATTCACACTTATTTTTTAAATGCTTATACGTACAAAGGTTTTGGTTAGATATAATTGAATATTTTGATTTGATTGAAATTAGGAATGTTGATTGGAAAATAATTTTTGTAGGACTGACAGGTAGATCGCATAGAGTTAAGTATTGTAACTCTATTATTTTGTTGTTAAAATACACTATTTATTCTTTTAGAACAAAAGGTGTACTTCCTTCTGTACGGAAAGTACAGACAATTATTTTGGATTATGAAGAAGAAGAAAACAAAATGGCTATTAAAAAGGGTAAACTAGGAGTTCACTTACAAAAGTGGGAACACCATAAAATACATGTATAATATGATTCATTTAATTTTGTTAGAATTATAGGGAATTCGTTTATTATTATTAAGGTTCTGGGTTTCTACCCTCTTTAGTTGAATGTGACAGCTTTCTATATTGTTAATTAATTACTCTTTTGGTTGAAATCAAAACGAGCAGAATACTGGAATGGGTGTCTGCGGTATGTGTGTGATTGTGGTGCGATCGGTGGTTGGATGGGGATGGGGTTTTTCTTGGGCTAAATTGGGGGTGGGGGGGGGGGGGGTTCAAAACCTCCATTATGTTAATTCTATGAAGTCAGGAAATTGAATATACAGTTGATTTGTATTTGCTTATGTATGTAAGATAACCATTTCTACTTTCGTTCATTATAGTTGTATATGTATATTTGGTTTGGTATGTATATTCAAATGTAAATGTTTATTTGGAGGAATACAAATTACTTTAAAAAAAAAAAGTGTGTGAGTGTGTGTGTGTGTGGGTGTGTCTGTGTGGTTACTTGTGGGTGTGTGTGCGCGTGTGTTTATGTGTTGTGTGTATGTGTGTGTGCGTGTGTGTGTGCGTATGTGTGTGTGTGTGTGTGTGTGTGTTTGCATGTGTGTGTGTGCGTGTGTGTTTGTGTGTATATATATATGCGTGTGTGCGATTTTGTATGTGTATAGATGTGTGTTAACCTGTGCCTTAGTTTGTGTTTGTGTCTGGGCGGTTGATTTTGTGTCATTGGTATATTTTCAGTAAGTGACTGTCAAGCGAATCTAGTGCGCGGGGGAACATTTTACGCCCTTGTTCGGTGGAAGTCCAACAGCCGTTTTCCAATCTTTTTTAAAAGATTGGAAAAGCAATCTTGCGCCTGACTGTATGGGAACGGCCACATGGCCCCAGGATAGCTAGAAATAAGAGAGAATGGAAATGTCATGAGGAGGGCTTTGTGCAACGTGTGGATGAACTATAGCCTGATAGAATATAATAGAATAGAAGGCAATAATAGCTGCTTATTTGCAAACTTGGAGGCGCACATTGTTGAGTGTATTTCTAAGTGCCTGATCAATGGCCACAAAAGGATTATTATTCCCTCAATTTATCATTATTCATAGGGAAGCATCTTTATGGAACTGTATTAAAGAAGAGGAGCCAAATAGCTACGGAGGTGCCGGAAGGTGGAGGCTGTGATGGGAGACCCTGAGCGGATGCAACCCTGATCTTCCATGCCTTGTGGTGAGATGATGGTGATGATGATGAATATGAAGATTGTGGTAAGGTGATGATGGTGGCGATGGCGATAATGATGATGATGATGATGTTGATTAATATGATGATTATGGTGATGATAATAATTGTGGTAAGGTGATCATGATTGCGATTAGAAGGAGGGGTAATACTGCAATTAGGTTAAAGGGATAGTTGAGTTCTGGTAAGGAGAGTACAGTTTTGGTGAAACTGAATTTTAGTAACCAAAACCTGCATCATTACATTACAAACTAATAGTTATAACCAGAAAGGAACACAAAATTACAAATGACGTAGTAAAGATCATGTTATCATTCAAAAAGAGCCGTTAAAACGTAAGAGGGCGCTCTCTAAACACTCATCGGTTTAAACCATTTTGAATAAAATATTGTGCATGTGATGCTTTGTTGAAATAGTGATTAGATAGAGAAATAACCAACAACTATTTAAATACCTATTTTGTAACTTTTTGAAAAGAGGAAGCATTTTTTTGAATTGTTAACGTCTGGTTCAAAATTCTCTAATAAACCTGGGGCCCCAGGTTTATTACAAAGTGTTATATTTATGGATATTTCAGCCGTCTCTGAACCGATTTTGATCAAACAAAGATGATTTTATTATTTAAATGTTATGCTCTTTCAAATTTTACACTCAGTTTTTCATTACCTCACAAACAAACAAAGTAGTCTAGCGCCCTCTCTACCAAAACTCAACTATCCCTTTAATGTTGATTATGATGGTGGAAATTATTTTACTGCTGCTGCTGCGGATGATGACTGTGGTGTGATGATGATGTTGATGATGATGATGGTGATAATGATGATAGTGATGATGATGATGATGATGGTGTTGATGATATTTATGATGATGATCTTGATTATGGAGATGACGATGATGATGGTGTTGATGATATTTATGATGATGATCTTGATTATGGAGATGACGATGATGATGATGATGATGATGATGATGATGATGATGATGATTATACTATGGTAGTAATGATGATGAGGAGGATTATGATAATGATGGTGATGGTAAGGAGGAGGAGGGGAGGAAGAGGAGGCTGACAATGATAATGATGATGATGATGAAACATTCATATTTCACATTTCTCTCGTATCTTACTATTTTGCAAAATAAAGTGTTGAATATTCAAATGCCTCCATGTCTTCAGGCCCGTCGCCAAGGGGGACCGTACGAACCCCCCCCCCCCCCCCCTCCCCAACAAAAAAATTGTGTTGGTCACGGGTCCATTTTTGATTGGTCTCGTTCAATTTTGTCTCCACTATCTAAACCAGTTGTCTCTGCCCCCCCCCCCCCCCTTTACCCAATTGCACTACTTAACCAGTGGTCTCTGCCTTGGGGACGGCCACCCCCCCCCCCCCCCCCCTCCCCCGCTTATACGACTTAACCAGTGTTATCGGTCACATTTGTTAAATTACGCATCCCCCCCCCCCCCCCCCACTCCGGTGAAAATTCCTGACTACGGGCCTGGGGGGTGTTTCACAAAGCTTAAATCATGCGTAAAGTCATGTGTAAGTCCCTAAGTCCTGCGTAACTAAGTGTGACTCTAAGTGCATCTTACAAAGGCATGAGTCATGCGTAACTGCCTCGAGTCATGCGTAAAGTTAGGCATGGTCCAGATCATGCGTAAGTACCATAGAAGTAAAGTGTGTAGTGCTAAGTCCAACTTAGAGCCTGCTAAGTCCAACTTAGAGCCATTTATATGCATGTAATGCATGTAATGTATGTAATGCATGTAATGCATGTAATGTAATGCACAAATGTGTATGTTACATGAATGAATTGTAAATAAATTGTGAATATAAATATATCAAATTAATCAATTCTACCATCTGAGTCTCTATGTAATTTTCAAGTTTGTAATATTCACTTATTAAACAAAATATTTGTTTCAAACTACATTTTAATTACAGACACTAACTAGTACAGTGGAACCTCTTTATAATGAGATCATGTATGAGTTACCTAATATAGTGAGGTAATGTCACAGGTGAAGGTTTTATGTATTTTTTTTTTCAGCCCTGATAAAACAAGAAATCTGATAAAACAGGGTAACTTCAATTGAACCACTTTGCTCGATATAATGAGGTTTCACTGTACATAAGTGGTAATGTTGCAGTCACACCGCCAAACCGACACGAGACCAAATAATTCGGGGACGTTTCGGGGACATTCGGGGTGCTAGCGGTTTGGTGTCGGAGTGGTATCGGTATTGTCAGGCTCTTTTGTTGTGACTGCTAACCCCCGTTGGGCTCTTGTCGTCTTGTCGGTGCCCAATAAAGTGGAAGTTCGGTCTGGTTTCGGTTTGGCGGTGTGACTGCTACATAAGCTGTTTACTCTGATGTACAGATACAAGCACTGCATGACAAGGATAATAATACAATACATACATTGTGTTTTAAGCTGTCCTCTAGTTCTAATAGAGGCAATGATTTATTTAAATAAATTATTTACATATATTCATTATTCATAAATAACTTTAAATACTTTAATTCACAATATAATATTTCATGAATAAGTACATTAATTTATATACCTTGAATTGACATGGAGGAGCGCAAGCAAAAAGAGTGTGAGAACTCTGGAATGCATGGTGATGAGAGCTGCAGGGTTTGCCAGAGGCACTGGCAGGAAGTGTTCAAAAGTAGCAGGAGACCAAAACCAAGGCGTTGGCCTACAGAGCTAAAAAGGATGTGGATATGTTGTATTATTCCACACACATATTATAATTATCATCATAGAATTCATTATATTGTCACAAATACATCTAAAATGTGTTAATGAAAGTTGAACTAATCTTACAATGGATATGTTTGGCATAAAAGAAACAATGCAGAATTCTGATCTCTAAAAGTACAAACTTCTGGATAAAATTTCCTTTTAAAGGACAATGAAATCCAGACACATTGTTGTATGCACTATAAGACACTAAATATAATGAATAGTCTCTGAAAATTTGAGCACAATCGGTCAAGAAATAAGAAAACTATGGCTCTTTGAAAAGAGCCATGTATTTATTCGAGTGACTCAAATTGGCAACGCACTCTGGCAAAGTTGTGGACAACTCCCCATACATTTTGTACACAAAATTTCAGTTTTGTTAAATTTTCTCAAAATGTATGTTTACCCTTCGTTCGAGTTCAGCATATGTTTTGTAGAATGCTTTTATACATAACATATCATGAGTTGGGGGAATGGGAAAATGTGACTATGAAGAAAACTGTAAAAATGGGAACATTTGTGTACAAAACATATGGGGAGTTGTCCTCACACTTATCAGAGTGCGCTGCCAATTTGAGTTCCCCACAGGAATAAATGGACATCTTCAAAGAGCCGTAGTTTTTCTTGTTTCTTACCCAATTATGCTCTAACTTTCAGAGATTATTCTTCTTAATCTCTTCAAGACTATGAAAGTAACATTTTCCTTGGGTTTCATTGCCCTTTAAACAGTCGGTATGCAGCATATATGGTGAAACGGAACAAAAGTACAATGGTAAGGCTAGATTTAGGCTAGATTTAAATCGCCAATTGATCACATAGGCATTATGAAATTCCAGCATGGACAAATTAATAAGAATAAAGTTAGGTTTACACAAATATTAGTTTTGTATTCAATCGTGTGACAAATATAAACATAATAATGGGCTAGTACATAAATTACAACAATATGCTCATGTACATAAGTGGGGTAGTATTTGAGATTTCAAAATGAACATAATGGCCAAATTTCTCAATCATGGCACAACTCCAGTCCAGGCTAAAAAAGACAGAAATTAACAATAACTGTTATTTATACACTGTCTTGTAAAATTTGACTAGCCTTTTGTATTAATTATACAGCCTTGGCAATAATTATTAGACCAAGCACTTTTTGCTCATTTTTTGAGATGTTTTACACTATTTTGTCAATTTATTTACATTTTAAAGAAACAAAAGCTTATAAAATATCTAATGGGGTATAGTCAATGGGATTAGGAATGCCTACAACAGATTTGATGTCTGGAATTGAAGAAAAATAAGAATTCCATGAATATTTGCATGGATTTTTACCATAAACACGTATGGGTTTTATACACACGTTTTCAATGCATAGTGGAAAATTTCAAGATTTTTTTCTGCAAGTAGTGCTTATATCATAGAAATGTCTTTCCATTTTTTGTAGAGCTTGTTCATGAGTAAATTAATTATTGATTAGAGTTGCCAAGTGACAGTCAATCGCTCTTATCAAAGAAGTAAGACCAGGTGAAGTTAGATTCTATCCTGGTACACTGCTAAAGCACAGGTAGTCATCAGCATCCAAATATTATTTGCTTCTCCAACAGAGTTTTATGCCACTTGGCAACTCTCACCAAGAATCAAAGTGCTAAGACAAGTTACACTAGGAACTGGGGAGACCTGTCTATGATAAAATCACAACTTGCAGGGGAAAATCAACCAATGTTGCACTTTGTTTAAACAAATGTATGGAAAACCCATACCTTTAATGTACATGGAAGGAATGGACAAAACCCATACAATTTGTATAAAATTCATGTTTTTAATCAAATTGAAGGCATACATTGGGTGATTTCAAGTATGGTGTTTAAACCTGGTGTTAGTGTTTATTAAACACTAAATCGGGCTTAAACACCATACTTGAAATGACTTAGTGTTAGGATGGTGTTAACATGATGACCTCTGATTTCACCGTTGTACAAACTTCCGTTTCCGACAGGCGGTGTTTATTGATATGGCAATAATTATACTATCGTAGATGGTGTTGAGCTAGTGTTAGTGTTTATTAAACACTAACTGCAGCCTTAACACCGTACTTGAAATGAGTTGGTGTTAGAGGTTTGACCTCGTACTTCTGGCAGTGCCACGTGGTTGCTGGTGTTTAGCGTCGTCTGCTAATCTGCCCAGTAGTGTTAGTGTTGAGCATGTATACGCAAAACTCCATAGAGATAACAACTTCCATAGGGATCGAAATGAAAGTCATTTCAAGTACAGATCGAGCTGGTGTTAGTGTTACTGTTGCTAGGTGGGCATTAAAATCACAATTCTGAACTGAAATGGTGGTGTTTTCGTTTGTCTAAGCATGTAAAGAGGGTATCAACCTAGATAATTTGTGAAATTTTACTTAAGTGAGGTTTTTGAAACGCAATGAAAATCTAATTTTGTTATGAATGTATTATTTGAATATCTATAGTAATTTACGCAAATAAGGTCATACAATTCATATTTTTACCCATACATCTGATATTCACATTTTTCACTATATAAATTATTTAGACCTTTATTTTGGAATAGAATAATAATTCATCAAAACAAATTGGAATAGCCAGTTTCTTCCTTATGTGTTTTACTGTTTTTATAATGAATTATTTTTTGTACATAATTATTTCTTTGTTTCTATACTTCTGCATTTGTATTGTTTGTGTTGTTTGTTTCATTTCTAACTATAATTTAACTTTTTGAACACCAAAACAAACACTACAAATGTAAACCAGACCAAACCAACGATGTATCTATTTTGAACGAAAACTTATATTGGCCAGTTGTTTTGTACACACATCACGAAATTGAGCGATTTTCGGGATTTCGTAACGTGATTTAGTAACGGTAGGTCCGAGCTTTACGGTTTGGAGCAATAAAACAAATCTCGGAGGTGGGGGGGGGGGGGGGGGGAATAATGTCCCCCAGCCTTGTCGAGCCACATGTACAATATCATACAGAGGTGGTTAATTCCTGTGATTCTTGCAAAATTGTTACCCACTTTTCAGGCAGCTAATTATTTTCGAAACCAGAATGTTTTTCTAAATAGGCCTAATTATACGTTCTAGCTCCCATGTTTAAAAAAAAGCTTATGAATGATTTGTTTTTAATAATGGCAAAAAAACAAAAAACTTACCACATCGGGTACTCGAACCCACTTCTACCAATTCATTTATTACGTGATACACGTGCGATCGACCGGCCTTACCCACTCCGCCACAGAATCCCTAATGATCACGTGACAGATTTAATCAAAATATATAACATGTCACGTACTATCGGTATTCACTCGGAACTTGTACCGTGTTGCCACTGCGAGTTATGCCTTCTTCGTCGGCTATGCAAACCGCTATCGCTAGCGATGTGTCTCTGCGCGCGGCGGGCATTCAATTTTTTAAAGAGTGTCACGCACATTTGTTGCGAGTTTAGTTACGAATTCCACGAAAAATAGGGAATATCCACTAACATCGTATCGATCAAGTGAATGGTTTGAATATTTTCTTCTAATTATGGTATTCAATGCATGCATGTGGTAAATCTTTATTACGATTTGCTCTATAATTCGTAAGCATATGAAAGTTTTCGTCACCATTTTAAAGGGGTTCTGGTGATATTTGTCTGGTGTTGACTAACACTATCGATCCTGATATCGATATTAGGGTTGGTAGCGATTTGGTATGATCGTTTTCGGAAAGTTCGTGACCTCCTCTTAATCTGGAAGCTGGTGTTTAGCTCAGATTAGAGGCAGTTTTTCATCCTCAACACTAACACTAACCCCAACACCATACTTGAAATCACCTAATATGTGGTAGGTATCACTAAAACAATTGAGGATACCCTTTTGGGTATATCATTAACTAGTTTGTCTTTAAAATATCATAAAATTGACAAAATAGCGTAAAACTTTGAACAAATTGTTCAAAAAGTGCTTGGTCTAATAATTGTTTCCAAGGCTGTAGGTGCAAATCCCTTTTCATAATTATCCAGACAAAGTGTAAGTTGACATTCTAGTCATAGTAAAAACCTGTCACTAGTAATTTTACGTCTGGGTTCACCAAGGATAGTATATCACTGATGATTGGTTACCCTATGACTGGAATGTCAAGCGGCCCCTCATCTGGATGTTTGAGCAGAACTAGATGGATAGATTGGATAATGGAAATCAATAATGAGAACATATCTAGTGGCCCAAGATGACCATGTATGGGCTAGTGAAATTCAACAGGTGTGAAATATTTTAACTGGTTACTGGTAATTTCTATCATTTTAGCACTGACTAAAGTTGTGCCACTGATGAGAATTGTGGCCAATGTTTAAAGGGATAGTTGAGTTCTGGTAAAGAGAGTACAGTTTGGTAAAACTGAATGTTCGTAACCAAAACCTGCACCATTACATTACAAACTAATAGTTATTAACTCCACCATGCTCGAAAGGAATACAAAATTACAAACGACGGCGAAGTAAACAGCCTGCTATCATTCAAAAAGAGCAGTTCAAACTCAAGAAGGTGCTCCTAAAAAACTTATTGGTTTCAACCATTTTAGATAAAATATTGTGCATGTGATGGTTTGATATCAGAGAGAGATAATCAACAACTATTACAAAACTTCTTTTGAAAGTTTTTGAAAAGAGGAAGCATTTAAACAAAAATGTTAACGGTTGATTCAAAATTATGGAATAAATGTGGGGCCACACATTTATTACAAATGGTTACGTTTATGAATATTTCAGCCTTTCTGAACCGATTTTGGACATTTTCTCCAGAATGGGTTGGTGCCCAGAAAGCTGGTGTGGAGGAACACAAAATTAGCTGGCTCTCACCCCTCCACTGGGACATGCCTCCACACCAGATTTCTGGATCGCTGCTGCCAACGAATCCACCGTCTCCTTTTCACTCACATGGGTCGACTGGCTGTCCTGTAAAAGAAAAACAAAAACACAACAATTATATTGTCTATATTTGTGTTAAATTGAAACCTGTCTGAAGTTTGTTAAAAAAGAATACTTCATTTAAACATATTATTCCTGGCACAAACTTACATTACTTCAGAGAACAAAGAGGGGAAATCAAGTTGTTTATTTTTGTTTTACTTAAAGGTACAGTTGGTTAATTTTAATTCCATTTGAAAGTTCATTGAAAAAAAACATCATTCCCTTTCAAATGCTCTTATAGAACTTTGTAAAATTGTATTGTCTACCGGCCGTGGAACCTTTATAAAAAAAAAAAAAATACCAAAAGTGCTTATTAGACTATTTTGAAAAAAAAAAAAAAAATTAATTATCATTTAAAAGAAAATACAGCTAAGAATAAATGTATAACTAAAATGTTACCTGTCTGTCTCTGCTTCGCCCTGTAGGCCAAGACCAACACCAAAGTTTTCATCTATTGCGATTTCTTCCTGACCTCTGTCCAGTCCCTCAGGCTCCCCCCTCCACTCCTCATCTTTCTCCCTCATACCTCCTTCCGCTGTTGCTTGCGCTCCTCCATCTTGGAAAATTAGAATTGTTACAATTGGTAAATTTAATAATACAGATTCTATCAAATCATTCAAAATATTTCATCAACTCGGTTGACTATTGTATGACAGTTTACATTCTAGAATTAGTGTTACAAGATAAAAGAGAAGAAATTATGTACATGGGTTAAATGATTTGAATCCATTACTAACATAGCCTTCAGATGTATATTTTTAATTTAAATGTTTGAAATATTTACAAACTTTAAAAGTGACAGGAAATATATTCATGATAATGATAATTAAAATAATAAATTAAATTTGTGTAGCGCATTACAATACAAAATGCATTCCCTATGCCCTTAATGAATGGTATGGTCAAGTGGCCACATAACAACGAGCTCGCCCAGGTCGAGTAGTATATGACCGCATCAGTGTACTAGATCTACTGAAAGGATTAAATGGCGATCCTTACAAAATAGAATACTATGACTATGAGCAGTGTCAGCTCTATAAAGGACATCAGCTCTAGGCTTGTCTATAGGATCCACTTTGATGTAGTATATGCTACCTGGAAAGATCATCTTACTACACTAATTACAAACACATGCAGACTTACCCTCTTCCAACAAAATCCAGTCCTGCCAAAGAGTGTGTTCATGTTGTCCCCCCACATAGTCAATCATAGTTGTTATCTCGTTCTGTGTAAAGTATGCCTTTCTCACTCGTTTCTACAAAGAAAACAAATTGTAAATTCATGTATTCAATTGACAGGTTGATATAATGGTATTTTAGTTTTGCTCGAATAAATTAAGAAATAGTAGGTTGTTACAACTAGTTGAAATGAAGTAGTTCACAACAAAAATATATGCAGAGTCAGTGCAACTTGATTTCTCGCTTTCCACCAAAATCACATTCCTTTTCACCTTGTCTTTAGACATATTGAATGATGGAGCTCCTTCCTTGAGCAGTGCTGTCCCCCTGTACCTTAACTCATGTAAAAACAAGTGGATTTTTATTTCCAAATGACATCTGTACAAAACTGAATTAAGGACACATCTGCAATGAAAATTATGAACAGGTTACAGTATACCATGACCATGTATGAATGTTCAATTATATGTCAATTTAGGCACACCAAATCAATTTTCTTGTAAATCCTTCCAAAGATAAACAAAAAAGAAGCCTATTTCAAAATCAAATTCGACACAATTACAATATGTCTACACCTAGCCCTTGGCTAGACTGAATTTCATGGTAATCATTATTTACCTTCTAGCCTTAGCCTTAGCCGGCTTGGAGGAGCAGCTTGAACATGGCTCGCTGTCTGTCATGTTGTCAGCTAGGTACATGCAGAGGTCAGAACTAGAAGTAGAAAGGTAAAAAATGTACTTTAAAAAAAATTAAAACCCTAATGACATAGGGATACTAAAGTAAAGAACACATTAGTAAAGAACTCTTAGTCTTACTCTTAGGCGTAGCAATATGGTTAAAATGTGGGGTTACAACAAGCCAACATGTCTGAGACTTTATTTTTTTTAATCAATTCATATCATTATTGTTAACAAACTCCAAGCTCCACCACACATAGCTAGGTTACAATCAATAAATCACGATTCACAGTTACCCCAAACATAAAACTACCACCAGGCGCGGATCTACCCCGAAAGGATTGGGTCACCCTCAACAGGCTATGCACAGGGGTCGGCAGATTTAACGCCAGCATGCACCGCTGGGGACTCAGACCTTCTCCGGCTTGCACGTGTGGAGCACCCGAGCAGACTGCCTCCCATGGGCATCATTGAATGAAGAGTGCCCAACCCCTCGCCCACCCGGCCACCCAAACCCAAACTTAAACAACTTGGACCCTGACACTGTTCACTGGCTGCAAAACTTCCGGCAAAACTTGCGTGATGTTGCGTAGAAGCTGTGCTGCATCATACGCAAGAAGAAGAAATCAATACTGCGTTGTGCATAGATCCACCTCTTCCGCCTACTGCACTATCCAACAACAACACACAAATATTTTTTGTCGGCCAATTCCTCCCTCCATTTATGATTTAATTTAGTATTATTTACCAGCAAATGAAAAAAAATGTACATGCGATTGTGAGCTCCACTTAGTCTTACACTATAACTCGGTCAGCGATCAGACTCGGACAGTACTCACTACATGCTTCACTCAGTCTCACTCTCAGACTCTGACTCAGTCACTCACTCACTCACTCAGCTCAGCATGCATGCTCAGTCACTACTCCGATTACTCAGTCAACATACGAAGTACTAGAACTAGACATTCATCTGAATTAATCCTGTATTATATGCAACATTGTGTACTTCAATAGTCCGATACACTATAGGTCGGACGTTTCAATTTGGCTAAATGATATTGTAATATTCGTTCAAACTGTCATTTGTCAAAGTCAAGCAAGTACTAAGTAGCCAACACACATATATATATACATGTGGGACTAGACAACGAACTAGGACGTAATTTTTTTTTTTTTAATTACGTTATAGTTGCCTATAACTTTCACATTAAGAAAACATGCAATCTGACTCGAAGAGTAATGCTTCAAAGCAGCACAAATAAGACAGTTGGAAGGAAATATGAAATTATTTACTTCAGGAAAACATACATTTATTACGAGAACTTACCGAGTAATTTGTTGCACAGGCGAACGCAGACGATACGAGATCGGCGAAGAGAAAATTGTTCGTGTTTATAGCATTATGCTAATTACTTACTCATGAATATTCATGAATCAGGCTCGTACTTGAAGATTGAAATATTATGCGTCGCACTTAGCCTAAGAGCGACTTTGTGAAACGCACGTAGCTTTCCCGTGCAAGTCGCTCTTAGCCTAAGTTGATCTTAGTGATTTTGCCGCTAAGTGCGACTCGTAAGTGGGACTCTATGTGAAACACCCCCCTGGTACTCCAGAAAATGGGCAGTAGGTAATAAAATCTGACATCAGTGTTTTTGTTTGTTTAATATTACACATAATTCACAACAATCTTACAATGGCATGAGTTTGAGGCATCAACTTTCATTTTAGGAACAAATGAAGTTCCTGGATCACCTTGAACGCTTTTCATATTTTAATCCTCATAACACTAGGTAAAACATGGAAGGAACTCGGACTTCACTCTTGGTAACGTTCGCTACCCCGTTGCTCCAAGTAACCCAGTGCGGATCATCGTCGGTTCCGTGACCGGAGTTATGTGCCTCATCATCATCGCTACAGAAACTATCTCAAGGAGAAGGAACAGATTGAGCAACAGATGAAGACGTGCGTCGCGATGGGCGATTTCTAATGTGGTTCAAAACGATGAATCTAAAGGGATCTAATAACTTTGTTGACATGTGCAAAAAGTGATGAGCGGTTGATACAATGTATATTGTTGTTATCTTAAAGGTCCGCTGGGTGTTGTGTGAACATTCCAAGTTAAATGGACGTTATCTGATATGTCCACAGCTGGGTGTTGTGTGAACATTTCAAGTTAAATGGACGTTATATGGCCGAGTAATGAGCAAACATGCAAAGTGATGTTCACTAACTCATTGTACTCATTTTGTACAGTGTTTTCGCGATCCAATGGATAATCTAACATCTAAACACTTTAATCGTAAATGAAAATTTGAAAAAAACAAAACCTGTCCTATGCTTTTATTGCTAATACGAATAGAACAAGGTATGAGGGAACAGGGGCGTCGATCCGTTTTTGCGATTGGGGGGGCGAAATTTGAAAAAATTTCCAGAGTGACCACTGAGAGAGCTAAAAGCCCCACATTGGCGTGCCCAGCAGTTTTATTATGCGCTCATTGAAAGTGTCTTGATGGCTCGAAGACCTGACTTTGGGGGGGCACCCACATTTGGGGACAATAATGGGGGTGCAGCTTTTAGATTTTAGATTTCAGACATTTGCAACTCCTATCATGGGTGTTAAAATTGTATAAAATAGTGAACCTATTCTTAACGTATTTTTAAAGGGCATAGCGAGGAAGAGATTGAGCCTTGCATGAGATGGATCCACGTGATCTGTATACTATAGAGCCATCGATATAGTCTAGGGCATTGGGCTCCCATGAAACTAAGCAATGGCGTCAACAACTTCTCAAAAGTGGAGGAGAGACAATGCGAGGAAGCCAAGCGACCGAAGCGACCGAGCGGGGGAGGGTGTGGGAGGGGGTGTCCCCCTCCCACAGTAGGGAGCTTTTGTATTTTTGGGCGTGAAATTGTGCGATTTGGTGCACACCAGAGACAGAAATTTCACGTAATATGAAATATATATGTATGGAACCAAACATACATAATGACAAAGCAAAGGGAGGGGGAAAATCTCCTCCACTTTCAAATGTGGGGAGACATGATATGCAAATTTGATTTGAGTTTAGCGCATATGGACCGAATTGACTGAAAGATATATTTCAGATTATTTTATTTTCTGTGACGGTGTGCTTTCTATAGATGAGGGTTTAATAAACTTCGTTAGAGGTGTGCGTTTGAGAAATTACACTGCCCAACACATTTCGAAAGGTGAGTTCCCGCAACCAAAAAAGGGATTTACAGTCCTTTTCAAACCAAAAAAACGGCTATTTTGAAGATTAATTATTGATAAATGTGTCTTTCCCCTCTTTGGCATTATATCACTCGATTTTTTTCTTCCTAATTTTCGGAATTATTGGGGGGCGAAATGATATGTTCGCCCCCCCCCCTCCAATATGTTCATTGGGGGGGGGGGGGGCGACCGCCCCCCTGCCCCCCCCCCCCCCCCCCCCCCAGGATCGACGCCCCTGTGAGGGAACCGCTAGAATTCCAATTGGATTTTTAGGATTTGGACAATGTTACTAAGTCCCTTTAACATACTTAAAGGGGTAGTACAGTTTTGGTAAGGCTGAGCTTTAGTAACCAGAATCTGCACAATAACACTACAAACGAATAGTTATAACTCCACCATGCTCGAAAGGTATAGAAAATTACAAACGACTAATTAAAAACCATGTTATCATTGTTTGTAAAAGCTATTAAAACACAAGAGGGCGCTCTCTAAAAAAGCATTGGTTTCAACCATTCTTCATACGTGATGTTTTGTTGAAATAATGATTAGATAGAGAGATCATCAACAACTGTTTAAAAAGTGTAGGAATTTTTTTAATTTTTTGTTTAAATCATCGAATAAATCTGGGCCCTATATATATATGGGATATATTTGTTAATATTTTAGCCGTTTCTGAACAGATTTTGATCAAATAAAGTTTATTCTGCAATTAAAATTCTATGCTCTTACAAATGTTGCACTCAGTTTTTCATTACCTCACACAAAAATGTTTTCGTGCCCTCTATACCAAAACTGAACTACCCCTTTAAGATCACAAATAATCTACTATTTTAGGGTACCTTAGAAGAAAACAATCGTGACATGGTGGATAAAGCATACTCCTTTTCAGCAAAGCTTTGTCTTGACATAAGATTTTTAGAATTTGTTGCTCCAAAAAATCAGATCAAGTTCAAGTTCAAAATGGCGATAATCTTGGATTTTCAGGTAAAACCCAGTTAAACCCTGCCCCAAAATAAACAAATCGTGTTCGAATTTTTTTTTCTACGGTTTCTGGCAGTATTTTGCATTATGAAATAGATACCTAATAATTAAAAAACATCGCGCTTCCAAAAAGCTGATTTTTATTCGAAATGGCCGCCATTATCTCAAAATCAGCCAAATCATCCGAATCAGCGCGGAACGCCAGATGCATGGTACCTTACTCGTTAACCCTCCGGCTGTAAAGCAACATCCCTCCTACACTTACTTATCTTTAAAAAGTCCAAAGCTTGTTGCCTTAAAATTTCTTCAGGCTGTTTGTTGTTCAGCTTCAAGCGTCTTTTGTTCAGATTTAAATGCGTTTGTTCAGCTTCCCTATCAAGCCTACGTTCTTCCCTAGGTTCCTCTTTGTCCTTACGTGCCTCATTTGTCATGTTTGTATCACTTTTCTCACGAGCAAACTTTAACATGTCTGCATCTTGTGGTACTGACTCCTTCGAAGTCAACTCGATGGAATGGCTGATGATGTATGCTCTTCCCGGAACATCGAATATAGGTGAGGACGTCGTTGAACTCTAATATCAATGCCTTAGCCTGCCTCTGTTTGTTGTCGTAAAGGTCATCGCCAAACTTAACGTCGTCGACGCTTTTTTTCTGCTGTATTGAAGGGAACGATATCCCAGCAGATCTGTCGTCACCTTCGTCCTCGACCACGACTAGGACCGCGTTCCCAACGACCGGTTGCTTCGTTGCGTCATCCTCTTCATTCGTCCTTTCCACGTACCGTTTGAGAAGATTGGCGTGATATGTATCCTCCTTACCGTCCATAAATAGCCGTAAGTTGTTTTAAGCAACCCTCTTCACTCCTTCATACAGACCTTTCAACGTCAACAGTTTATTGTTGCTGGTTGGCAATAGCAAAATAACACGATCACCGCACTCAAATCTCCTCTCCTTTGCTGTGATCTCGAAGTGCTTTTTTACTTCCCATAGCCCTTCGTCAGCTCCGTCTTCACGACGTTGTTTGTCGATTCCAGACGTTCCTGCAAATCAATCACGTACTAGTACTTCAAATTAGTACTGTCAACTTATTACTAGTACTGTATTTATCTTCGGGTACCTCTGTTGCCCACAGATGCAGCTCCTTCAAGATGGCTAGTAGCCCTCTCACCGTTCTCCAATACATCAACTTAAGGGGGAGTAGCCTAAGCTTTCGTGTGGGTCTTTTTCATGAAAATCTGATAAATAAAACAAAATGCAATTTCTCACGTATCCAAGAAAATAGACATTTATACAAGGCTGGTATTCTAAAGTAGTGATTATGTCCTCTTTAACTTAACAGTTGTCTAAAGTCCTGTCTAAGTCCCGTCTAGTCGTCTACCTTAAGTCACGAAGTCGGGACTAAAGTTTTGGTATTCTGAAGTCGTGATTACGTTCTGTTAATCTCGAAGTCCGGTCTAAGTCCTGTTTAACTTTCGAATGACGCGAGGGGTAGTTTAAGTCGTGTTTAAGAGCGCGATTCTGCTGCTTTTCAACCTATGGCACACTCTCATGTGAGCTAAAGGGAACTTGCGGCGGAGAAGAACGGTTTGTGCACCCTCTGAAATTTCAAAAAAGAATTGCAGGAATTTGTTGTTGCCCAGTTACTTTCTTCGATAATATCAATAGTGTTATCTTGTAAGTTCCATCGTTCAAAGTGACGTTTTCTGCTTTAATTTTATTTTTTAACCAGCAGAAAACTCCGTAGCATTTATACGATCGCGATCAGCGATACGATAAAGGATATATAGGCAATCTATAATTGTACTATTCAATATGATAACGTTGTGATAAATGTCGTTGAGCTGTCTTATAGTAGAATCCCCAAGGAGATACACCTGATGACTCATCAGACAATTCCCAATATCCAACGCGTTCTTGAAGACATTCATCTTACAAGTCGGTGGGTACCAAACTCCCCGTCCATAGAAGCTAGCAATCTCTCCACCAGTAAGACTGAAGCGTCCAATCGAACAGTCACTTTCTCAGAGAAGAAATTGTTGCCGTTGATATTGACTTTTGAACTGTAGAGAGGAGTCATACAAACGAATATGCTAAACATGATATAGCTAAACGGTGTACAATTTTGTCCAGCACAGGCAGGCGTACTTTATATTGCTCCTGACTTGTGACTTGTAGACACTAAATCTGCCTAGTGTCTAGCTTGCCGGAAACTCTCCTCAGAGCTCCTAGTTTCTATTCAGCTCTGGTGGCGATAGCTGAAATGTGTTCTGACCATGAGAGGTTGCAGTCAAACGTGACTCTCAGAATATCACGTCTGTCGATCGCTCCTAGCTGACAGTCCCCGAGATAGATGTCCAGTTTGGATGGAGTTTGTTTTCCTGATATCTTGAAAACACAAAATGGTCAATATTTCAGAATGTGAAAACTGTAGATCAGTGTAAATACTGCTTTTCCTTGGGGCTGCAGTTCTCCTTTGGATACGCCACATTGTTATGTTCTAAGTTCAAAAGTTCAAGATACCAATATTTTAGAAGAAGAATTTGTAATATTTTAAAGGATGACGTCGTAAAGGAGTAAGGTCATTAACTAGTTGTATTGCTCCGGTTTGATTAAGATCCGTCAGTATCTGGCATTCGTTCGGCATGTGATGAGCATTACTCGTGTAGTTATATCCGATTCGTTCATAATAGTGATGTTGGACAGTTCGGTACGTCTGCCGCGGATCTTCAGCGAACGGGTAGAAACCGACAAATACTATCTTCTGACAGGACTGCGTGGTGGCCGTGTACACTGCGAGACCAGTGGTGGAAAAAGATGCATACGATACGCAAAGAGAAGAACAGGTAAGTATCTGTCCCAGTCTAGACTTTCTGTCGCTCCTGGTTCAAATTCTCCTCAACATCTGCTTCAATGTACCGTTGAACCGCTCAGATGCACCGTTTGCCATCGGATGGTATTGTGTAGTATGAAACTGTTTCACCCTGTCTCTGATCCTGTCCAGGACTTGAAGAACTTCCCTGGAGTGGATCATCTTGATTTGTAGACAGTAAATCTGCCTTTAGTCTCTTGCTTGCCGAAGACTTTCCTCAGACCTCCTAGCTTGTGTCCAGAATTGGATTATTTATCATTATTTACTTGTACTGTTCAATTTGAAAACGTTGTGATAAATGTCGTTGAACTGTCTTATAGTAGAATCCCCAAGGAGATACACCTGAAGACTCATCAGACAATTACCAATATTCAACGCGTTCTTGAAGACATTCATCTAACAAGTCGGCGGGTACCAAACACCCCGTTCATAGAAGCCAGCAATCTCTCCACCAGTAAGATTGAAGCGTCCAATCGAACAGTCACTTTCTCAGAGAAGAAATTGTTGCCGTTGAAATTGACTTTTGGACTGTAGAGAGGAGTCATACAAACGAATATGCTAAACATGATATAGCTAAACGGTGTACAATTGTATACAGCACAGGCAGGCGTACTCTATAATGCTCCTGACTTGTAACTTGTAGACAGTAAATCTGCCTATAGTGTATAGCTTGCCGGAAACTCTCCTCAGAGCTTTAATTTTAATTTGTAACCAGCAGAAAATTCCGTAGCATTTATACGATCGCGATCAGCGATACAATAAAGTAGATATAGGCAATCTATAATTGTACTATTCAATATGAAAACGTTGTGATAAATGTCGTTGAGCTGTCTTATAGTAGAATCCCCAAGGAGATACACCTGATGACTCATCAGACAATTCCCAATATCCAACGCGTTCTTGAAGACATTCATCTTACAAGTCGGTGGGTACCAAACTCCCCGTCCATAGAAGCTAGCAATCTCTCCACCAGTAAGACTGAAGCGTCCAATCGAACAGTCACTTTCTCAGAGAAGAAATTGTTGCCGTTGATATTGACTTTTGAACTGTAGAGAGGAGTCATACAAACGAATATGCTAAACATGATATAGCTAAACGGTGTACAATTTTGTCCAGCACAGGCAGGCGTACTTTATATTGCTCTTGACTTGTGACTTGTAGACACTAAATCTTCCTAGTGTCTAGCTTGCCGGAAACTCTCCTCAGAGCTCCTAGTTTCTATTCAGCTCTGGTGGCGATAGCTGAAATGTGTTCTGACCATGAGAGGTTGCAGTCAAACGTGACTCTCAGAATATCACGTCTGTCGATCGCTCCTAGCTGACAGTCCCCGAGATAGATGTCCAGTTTCGATGGAGTTTGTTTTCCTGATATCTTGAAAACACAAAATGGTCAATATTTCAGAATGTGAAAACTGTAGATCAGTGTAAATACTGCTTTTCCTTGGGGCTGCAGTTCTCCTTTGGATACGCCACATTATTATGTTCTAAGTTCAAAAGTTCAAGATACCAATATTTTAGAAGAAGAATTTGTAATATTTTAAAGGATGACGTCGTAAAGGAGTAAGGTCATTAACTAGTTGTATTGCTCCGGTTTGATTAAGATCCGTCAGTATCTGGCATTCGTTCGGCATGTGATGAGCATTACTCGTGTAGTTATATCCGATTCGTTCATAATAGTGATGTTGGCCAGTTCGGTACGTCTGCCGCGGATCTTCAGCGAACGGGTAGAAACCGACAAATACTATCTTCTGACAGGACTGCGTGGTGGCCGTGTACACTGCGAGACCAGTGGTGGAAAAAGATGCATACGGTACGCAAAGAGAAGAACAGGTAAGTATCTGTCCCAGTCTAGACTTTCTGTCGCTCCTGGTTCAAATTCTCCTCAACATCTGCTTCAATGTACCGTTGAACCGCTCAGATGCACCGTTTGCCATCGGATGGTATTGTGTAGTATGAAACTGTTTCACCCTGTCTCTGATCCTGTCCAGGACTTGAAGAACTTCCCTGGAGTGGATCATCTTGATTTGTAGACAGTAAATCTGCCTTTAGTCTCTTGCTTGCCGAAGACTTTCCTCAGACCTCCTAGCTTGTGTCCAGAATTGGATTATTTATCATTATTTACTTGTACTGTTCAATTTGAAAACGTTGTGATAAATGTCGTTGAACTGTCTTATAGTAGAATCCCCAAGGAGATACACCTGAAGACTCATCAGACAATTACCAATATTCAACGCGTTCTTGAAGACATTCATCTAACAAGTCGGCGGGTACCAAACACCCCGTCCATAGAAGCCAGCAATCTCTCCACCAGTAAGACTGAAGCGTCCAATCGAACAGTCACTTTCTCAGAGAAGAAATTGTTGCCGTTGATATTGACTTTTGGACTGTAGAGAGGAGTCATAATAACGAATATGCTAAACATGATATAGCTAAACGGTGTACAATTTTATACAGCACAGGCAGGCGTACTCTATAATGCTCCTGACTTGTAACTTGTAGACAGTAAATCTGCCTATAGTGTATAGCTTGCCGGAAACTCTCCTCAGAGGTTTAATTTTAATTTGTAACCAGCAGAAAATTCCGTAGCATTTATACGATCGCGATCAGCGATACAATAAAGGAGATATAGGCAATCTATAATTGTACTCTTCAATATGAAAACGTTGTGATAAATGTCGTTGAGCTGTCTTATAGTAGAATCCCCAAGGAGATACACCTGATGACTCATCAGACAATTCCCAATATCCAACGCGTTCTTGAAGACATTCATCTTAAAAGTCGGTGGGTACCAAACTCCCCGTCCATAGAAGCTAGCAATCTCTCCACCAGTAAGACTGAAGCGTCCAATCGAACAGTCACTTTCTCAGAGAAGAAATTGTTGCCGTTGATATTGACTTTTGAACTGTAGAGAGGAGTCATACAAACGAATATGCTAAACATGATATAGCTAAACGGTGTACAATTTTGTCCAGCACAGGCAGGCGTACTTTATATTGCTCCTGACTTGTGACTTGTAGACACTTAATCTTCCTAGTGTCTAGCTTGCCGGAAACTCTCCTCAGAGCTCCTAGTTTCTATTCAGCTCTGGTGGCGATAGCTGAAATGTGTTCTGACCATGAGAGGTTGAAGTCAAACGTGACTCTCAGAATATCACGTCTGTCGATCGCTCATAGCTGACAGTCCCCGAGATAGATATCCAGTTTCGATGGAGTTTGTTTTCCTGATATCTTGAAAACACAAAATGGTCAATATTTCAGAATGTGAAAACTGTAGATCAGTGTAAATACTGCTTTTCCTTGGGGATGCAGTTCTCCTTCGGATACGCCACATTGTTATGTTCTAAGTTCAAAAGTTCAAGATACCAATATTTTAGAAGAAGAATTTGTAATATTTTAAAGGATGACGTCGTAAAGGAGTAAGGTCATTAACTGGTTGTATTGCTCCGGTTTGATTAAGATCCGTCAGTATCTGGCATTCGTTCGGCATGTGATGAGCATTACTCGTGTAGTTATATCCGATTCGTTCATAATAGTGATGTTGGCCAGTTCGGTACGTCTGCCGCGGATCTTCAGCGAACGGGTAGAAACCGACAAATACTATCTTCTGACAGGACTGCGTGGTGGCCGTGTACACTGCGAGACCAGTGGTGGAAAAAGATGCATACGGTACGCAAAAAGAAGAACAGGTAAGTATCTGTCCCAGTCTAGACTTTCTGTCGCTCCTGGTTCAAATTCTCCTCAACATCTGCTTCAATGTACCGTTGAACCGCTCAGATGCACCGTTTGCCATCGGATGGTATTGTGTAGTATGAAACTGTTTCACCCTGTCTCTGATCCTGTCCAGGACTTGAAGAACTTCCCTGGAGTGGATCATCTTGATTTGTAGACAGTAAATCTGCCTTTAGTCTCTTGCTTGCCGAAGACTTTCCTCAGACCTCCTAGCTTGTGTCCAGAATTGGATTATTTATCATTATTTACTTGTACTGTTCAATTTGAAAACGTTGTGATAAATGTCGTTGAACTGTCTTATAGTAGAATCCCCAAGGAGATACACCTGAAGACTCATCAGACAATTACCAATATTCAACGCGTTCTTGAAGACATTCATCTAACAAGTCGGCGGGTACCAAACACCCCGTTCATAGAAGCCAGCAATCTCTCCACCAGTAAGATTGAAGCGTCCAATCGAACAGTCACTTTCTCAGAGAAGAAATTGTTGCCGTTGAAATTGACTTTTGGACTGTAGAGAGGAGTCATACAAACGAATATGCTAAACATGATATAGCTAAACGGTGTACAATTTTATACAGCACAGGCAGGCGTACTCTATAATGCTCCTGACTTGTAACTTGTAGACAGTAAATCTGCCTATAGTGTATAGCTTGCCGGAAACTCTCCTCAGAGCTTTAATTTTAATTTGTAACCAGCAGAAAATTCCGTAGCATTTATACGATCGCGATCAGCGATACAATAAAGTAGATATAGGCAATCTATAATTGTACTATTCAATATGAAAACGTTGTGATAAATGTCGTTGAGCTGTCTTATAGTAGAATCCCCAAGGAGATACACCTGATGACTCATCAGACAATTCCCAATATCCAACGCGTTCTTGAAGACATTCATCTTACAAGTCGGTGGGTACCAAACTCCCCGTCCATAGAAGCTAGCAATCTCTCCACCAGTAAGACTGAAGCGTCCAATCGAACAGTCACTTTCTCAGAGAAGAAATTGTTGCCGTTGATATTGACTTTTGAACTGTAGAGAGGAGTCATACAAACGAATATGCTAAACATGATATAGCTAAACGGTGTACAATTTTGTCCAGCACAGGCAGGCGTACTTTATATTGCTCTTGACTTGTGACTTGTAGACACTAAATCTTCCTAGTGTCTAGCTTGCCGGAAACTCTCCTCAGAGCTCCTAGTTTCTATTCAGCTCTGGTGGCGATAGCTGAAATGTGTTCTGACCATGAGAGGTTGCAGTCAAACGTGACTCTCAGAATATCACGTCTGTCGATCGCTCCTAGCTGACAGTCCCCGAGATAGATGTCCAGTTTCGATGGAGTTTGTTTTCCTGATATCTTGAAAACACAAAATGGTCAATATTTCAGAATGTGAAAACTGTAGATCAGTGTAAATACTGCTTTTCCTTGGGGCTGCAGTTCTCCTTTGGATACGCCACATTATTATGTTCTAAGTTCAAAAGTTCAAGATACCAATATTTTAGAAGAAGAATTTGTAATATTTTAAAGGATGACGTCGTAAAGGAGTAAGGTCATTAACTAGTTGTATTGCTCCGGTTTGATTAAGATCCGTCAGTATCTGGCATTCGTTCGGCATGTGATGAGCATTACTCGTGTAGTTATATCCGATTCGTTCATAATAGTGATGTTGGCCAGTTCGGTACGTCTGCCGCGGATCTTCAGCGAACGGGTAGAAACCGACAAATACTATCTTCTGACAGGACTGCGTGGTGGCCGTGTACACTGCGAGACCAGTGGTGGAAAAAGATGCATACGGTACGCAAAGAGAAGAACAGGTAAGTATCTGTCCCAGTCTAGACTTTCTGTCGCTCCTGGTTCAAATTCTCCTCAACATCTGCTTCAATGTACCGTTGAACCGCTCAGATGCACCGTTTGCCATCGGATGGTATTGTGTAGTATGAAACTGTTTCACCCTGTCTCTGATCCTGTCCAGGACTTGAAGAACTTCCCTGGAGTGGATCATCTTGATTTGTAGACAGTAAATCTGCCTTTAGTCTCTTGCTTGCCGAAGACTTTCCTCAGACCTCCTAGCTTGTGTCCAGAATTGGATTATTTATCATTATTTACTTGTACTGTTCAATTTGAAAACGTTGTGATAAATGTCGTTGAACTGTCTTATAGTAGAATCCCCAAGGAGATACACCTGAAGACTCATCAGACAATTACCAATATTCAACGCGTTCTTGAAGACATTCATCTAACAAGTCGGCGGGTACCAAACACCCCGTCCATAGAAGCCAGCAATCTCTCCACCAGTAAGACTGAAGCGTCCAATCGAACAGTCACTTTCTCAGAGAAGAAATTGTTGCCGTTGATATTGACTTTTGGACTGTAGAGAGGAGTCATAATAACGAATATGCTAAACATGATATAGCTAAACGGTGTACAATTTTATACAGCACAGGCAGGCGTACTCTATAATGCTCCTGACTTGTAACTTGTAGACAGTAAATCTGCCTATAGTGTATAGCTTGCCGGAAACTCTCCTCAGAGGTTTAATTTTAATTTGTAACCAGCAGAAAATTCCGTAGCATTTATACGATCGCGATCAGCGATACAATAAAGGAGATATAGGCAATCTATAATTGTACTCTTCAATATGAAAACGTTGTGATAAATGTCGTTGAGCTGTCTTATAGTAGAATCCCCAAGGAGATACACCTGATGACTCATCAGACAATTCCCAATATCCAACGCGTTCTTGAAGACATTCATCTTAAAAGTCGGTGGGTACCAAACTCCCCGTCCATAGAAGCTAGCAATCTCTCCACCAGTAAGACTGAAGCGTCCAATCGAACAGTCACTTTCTCAGAGAAGAAATTGTTGCCGTTGATATTGACTTTTGAACTGTAGAGAGGAGTCATACAAACGAATATGCTAAACATGATATAGCTAAACGGTGTACAATTTTGTCCAGCACAGGCAGGCGTACTTTATATTGCTCCTGACTTGTGACTTGTAGACACTTAATCTTCCTAGTGTCTAGCTTGCCGGAAACTCTCCTCAGAGCTCCTAGTTTCTATTCAGCTCTGGTGGCGATAGCTGAAATGTGTTCTGACCATGAGAGGTTGAAGTCAAACGTGACTCTCAGAATATCACGTCTGTCGATCGCTCATAGCTGACAGTCCCCGAGATAGATGTCCAGTTTCGATGGAGTTTGTTTTCCTGATATCTTGAAAACACAAAATGGTCAATATTTCAGAATGTGAAAACTGTAGATCAGTGTAAATACTGCTTTTCCTTGGGGATGCAGTTCTCCTTCGGATACGCCACATTGTTATGTTCTAAGTTCAAAAGTTCAAGATACCAATATTTTAGAAGAAGAATTTGTAATATTTTAAAGGATGACGTCGTAAAGGAGTAAGGTCATTAACTGGTTGTATTGCTCCGGTTTGATTAAGATCCGTCAGTATCTGGCATTCGTTCGGCATGTGATGAGCATTACTCGTGTAGTTATATCCGATTCGTTCATAATAGTGATGTTGGCCAGTTCGGTACGTCTGCCGCGGATCTTCAGCGAACGGGTAGAAACCGACAAATACTATCTTCTGACAGGACTGCGTGGTGGCCGTGTACACTGCGAGACCAGTGGTGGAAAAAGATGCATACGGTACGCAAAAAGAAGAACAGGTAAGTATCTGTCCCAGTCTAGACTTTCTGTCGCTCCTGGTTCAAATTCTCCTCAACATCTGCTTCAATGTACCGTTGAACCGCTCAGATGCACCGTTTGCCATCGGATGGTATTGTGTAGTATGAAACTGTTTCACCCTGTCTCTGATCCTGTCCAGGACTTGAAGAACTTCCCTGGAGTGGATCATCTTGATTTGTAGACAGTAAATCTGCCTTTAGTCTCTTGCTTGCCGAAGACTTTCCTCAGACCTCCTAGCTTGTGTCCAGAATTGGATTATTTATCATTATTTACTTGTACTGTTCAATTTGAAAACGTTGTGATAAATGTCGTTGAACTGTCTTATAGTAGAATCCCCAAGGAGATACACCTGAAGACTCATCAGACAATTACCAATATTCAACGCGTTCTTGAAGACATTCATCTAACAAGTCGGCGGGTACCAAACACCCCGTCCATAGAAGCTAGCAATCTCTCCACCAGTAAGACTGAAGCGTCCAATCGAACAGTCACTTTCTCAGAGAAGAAATTGTTGCCGTTGAAATTGACTTTTGAACTGTAGAGAGGAGTCATACAAACGAATATGCTAAACATGATATAGCTAAACGGTGTACAATTTTATACAGCACAGGCAGGCGTACTCTATAATGCTCCTGACTTGTAACTTGTAGACAGTAAATCTGCCTATAGTGTATAGCTTGCCGGAAACTCTCCTCAGAGCTTTAATTTTAATTTGTAACCAGCAGAAAATTCCGTAGCATTTATACGATCGCGATCAGCGATACAATAAAGGAGATATAGGCAATCTATAATTGTACTATTCAATATGAAAACGTTGTGATAAATGTCGTTGAGCTGTCTTATAGTAGAATCCCCAAGGAGATACACCTGATGACTCATCAGACAATTCCCAATATCCAACGCGTTCTTGAAGACATTCATCTTACAAGTCGGTGGGTACCAAACTCCCCGTCCATAGAAGCTAGCAATCTCTCCACCAGTAAGACTGAAGCGTCCAATCGAACAGTCACTTTCTCAGAGAAGAAATTGTTGCCGTTGATATTGACTTTTGAACTGTAGAGAGGAGTCATACAAACGAATATGCTAAACATGATATAGCTAAACGGTGTACAATTTTGTCCAGCACAGGCAGGCGTACTTTATATTGCTCCTGACTTGTGACTTGTAGACACTAAATCTTCCTAGTGTCTAGCTTGCCGGAAACTCTCCTCAGAGCTCCTAGTTTCTATTCAGCTCTGGTGGCGATAGCTGAAATGTGTTCTGACCATGAGAGGTTGCAGTCAAACGTGACTCTCAGAATATCACGTCTGTCGATCGCTCCTAGCTGACAGTCCCCGAGATAGATGTCCAGTTTCGATGGAGTTTGTTTTCCTGATATCTTGAAAACACAAAATGGTCAATATTTCAGAATGTGAAAACTGTAGATCAGTGTAAATACTGCTTTTCCTTGGGGCTGCAGTTCCCCTTCGGATACGCCACATTGTTATGTTCTAAGTTCAAAAGTTCAAGATACCAATATTTTAGAAGAAGAATTTGTAATATTTTAAAGGATGACGTCGTAAAGGAATAAGGTCATTAACTAGTTGTATTGCTCCGGTTTGATTAAGATCCGTCAGTATCTGGCATTCGTTCGGCATGTGATGAGCATTACTCGTGTAGTTATATCCGATTCGTTCATAATAGTGATGTTGGACAGTTCGGTACGTCTGCCGCGGATCTTCAGCGAACGGGTAGAAACCGACAAATACTATCTGCTGACAGGACTGCGTGGTGGCCGTGTACACTGCGAGACCAGTGGTGGAAAAAGATGCATACGGTACGCAAAGAGAAGAACAGGTAAGTATCTGTCCCAGTCTAGACTTTCTGTCGCTCCTGGTTCAAATTCTCCTCAACATCTGCTTCAATGTACCGTTGAACCGCTCAGATGCACCGTTTGCCATCGGATGGTATTGTGTAGTATGAAACTGTTTCACCCTGTCTCTGATCCTGTCCAGGACTTGAAGAACTTCTCTGGAGTGGATCATCTTGATTTGTAGACAGTAAATCTGCCTTAAGTCTCTTGCTTGCCGAAGACTTTCCTCAGACCTCCTAGCTTGTGTCCAGAATTGGATTATTTATCATTATTTACTTGTACTGTTCAATTTGAAAACGTTGTGATAAATGTCGTTAAACTGTCTTATAGTAGAATCCCCAAGGAGATACACCTGAAGACTCATCAGACAATTACCAATATTCAACGCGTTCTTGAAGACATTCATCTAACAAGTCGGCGGGTACCAAACACCCCGTCCATAGAAGCCAGCAATCTCTCCACCAGTAAAACTGAAGCGTCCAATCGAACAGTCACTTTCTCAGAGAAGAAATTGTTGCCGTTGAAATTGACTTTTGGACTGTAGAGAGGAGTCATACAAACGAATATGCTAAACATGATATAGCTAAACGGTGTACAATTTTATACAGCACAGGCAGGCGTACTCTATAATGCTCCTGACTTGTAACTTGTAGACAGTAAATCTGCCTATAGTGTATAGCTTGCCGGAAACTCTCCTCAGAGCTTTAATTAGGTGGGCTGTACATCATACAGACCACCTCATAATTTCGTTAGAATTGCCTTTATTTATTTATTAGGTGGGCTGTACATCATACAGACCACCTCATAATTTCGTTAGAATTGCCTTTATTTATTTATTAGGTGGGCTGTACATCATACAGACCACCTCATAATTTCGTTAGAATTGCCTTTATTTATTAGGTGGGCTGTACATCATACAGACCACCTCATAATTTCGTTAGAATTGCCTTTATTAGGTGGGCTGTACATCATACAGACCACCTCATAATTTCGTTAGAATTGCCTTTATTAGGTGGGCTGTACATCATACAGACCACCTCATAATTTCGTTAGAATTGCCTTTATTTATTTATTTATTAGGTGGGCTGTACATCATACAGACCACCTCATAATTTCGTTAGAATTGCCTTTATTTATTTATTTATTATTCTTTATTTTTCTTATTTCCAATCACTTTTTTGTTAGCAAGATAACTTGAAAATGGCTCAATCAAGTGCCTTGAAATTTGGCACACATATATATAGGCATATGGACAAAGCAAAATAAGGTTTTGAACCCTGACCTTGACTGATGACGTCATCTAGGCGCCATTTTGTAAAATTTTCTGAATATCTTCTCATGATCATATCTTCATAACGAAAAGTTGTTTCTCATTCATATTTATCATGATCAAGGTCAATATCCGTCCGGTCAATTTCAGGTCAAAAAACGCGCGCGCATGCGTACGTGCGCGCGTCAGCGCGCGCGCCAAATTTTAAAATGTTCAAAATCGTCGCAAATTCATTTTGGATACGTTTTAGGCCATTTTAAGCATTTTATGAAAAAACGCGCACACGCGCATGCGCGCGCGTTTTCGCGCGTACTGGCATTTTGCAACATAGAATCGCCGAATTTTCTCTGTTAACATATTTAGCCCATCTTTCTTAGCATTTTGATACCTTGTTCACCTTTTTCTGACTAGTAAAAACGCAATGAGCTTCCGTTCAAGAAACATGTCCGTGCGCGCGAGCTCTTGTAATACATAGCATATATGGGCAAAAACATGCCTATACAAAATTCATTGTAACTCTTCAGAATGGATGGGAACTCCCAAGTTTTTTTTCATATTTGGATAGATTATGAGTCGGAGATATGATTTCATGTCTCATTTGACCCTCAATTAACTCATGGCGTCATCATAATGGCCTCCGAACTCAAAATTTCAATTTGCATATTATGACGTCAGCATATTTTTGGAAAATTTATTGTATCTCTGTAAATATTGATCGATTTTCTTCCAAATTTTGATATGTTCTATCTGAGACAATTCTCTACAAATGTGATGATCACGATTTTTCATTTTGACAAAGGCATCATGGCGTATTTTTGCGATTTAAGGAGGCATGTCATTTTTTCACATTTTGCGTGTATTCTCTATGGGACATGACTTTTTTTCAAAACTGGATTCTACATTCCCGTCTTTCGCGAGCAATATCTCCGTCGTTTTAGTTTTGTTTTGATTCGTTCATAATAGTGATGTTGGACAGTTCGGTACGTCTGCCGCGGATCTTCAGCGAACGGGTAGAAACCGACAAATACTATCTTCTGACAGGACTGCGTGGTGGCCGTGTACACTGCGAGACCAGTGGTGGAAAAAGATGCATACGGTACGCAAAGAGAAGAACAGGTAAGTATCTGTCCCAGTCTAGACTTTCTGTCGCTCCTGGTTCAAATTCTCCTCAACATCTGCTTCAATGTACCGTTGAACCGCTCAGATGCACCGTTTGCCATCGGATGGTATTGTGTAGTATGAAAGTGTTTCACCCTGTCTCTGATCCTGTCCAGGACTTGAAGAACTTCTCTGGAGTGGATCATCTTGATTTGTAGACAGTAGATCTGCCTTTAGTCTCTTGCTTGCCGAAGACTTTCCTCAGACCTCCTAGCTTGTGTCCAGAATTGGATTATTTATCATTATTTACTTGTACTGTTCAATTTGAAAACGTTGTGATAAATGTCGTTAAACTGTCTTATAGTAGAATCCCCAAGGAGATACACCTGAAGACTCATCAGACAATTACCAATATTCAACGCGTTCTTGAAGACATTCATCTAACAAGTCGGCGGGTACCAAACACCCCGTCCATAGAAGCCAGCAATCTCTCCACCAGTAAAACTGAAGCGTCCAATCGAACAGTCACTTTCTCAGAGAAGAAATTGTTGCCGTTGAAATTGACTTTTGGACTGTAGAGAGGAGTCATACAAACGAATATGCTAAACATGATATAGCTAAACGGTGTACAATTTTATACAGCACAGGCAGGCGTACTCTATAATGCTCCTGACTTGTAACTTGTAGACAGTAAATCTGCCTATAGTGTATAGCTTGCCGGAAACTCTCCTCAGAGCTTTAATTTTAATTTGTAACCAGCAGAAAATTCCGTAGCATTTATACGATCGCGATCAGCGATACAATAAAGGAGATATAGGCAATCTATAATTGTACTATTCAATATGAAAACGTTGTGATAAATGTCGTTGAGCTGTCTTATAGTAGAATCCCCAAGGAGATACACCTGATGACTCATCAGACAATTCCCAATATCCAACGCGTTCTTGAAGACATTCATCTTACAAGTCGGTGGGTACCAAACTCCCCGTCCATAGAAGCTAGCAATCTCTCCACCAGTAAGACTGAAGAGTCCAATCGAACAGTCACTTTCTCAGAGAAGAAATTGTTGCCGTTGATATTGACTTTTGAACTGTAGAGAGGAGTCATACAAACGAATATGCTAAACATGATATAGCTAAACGGTGTACAATTTTGTCCAGCACAGGCAGGCGTACTTTATATTGCTCCTGACTTGTGACTTGTAGACACTAAATCTTCCTAGTGTCTAGCTTGCCGGAAACTCTCCTCAGAGCTCCTAGTTTCTATTCAGCTCTGGTGGCGATAGCTGAAATGTGTTCTGGCCATGAGAGGTTGCAGTCAAACGTGACTCTCAGAATATCACGTCTGTCGATCACTCCTAGTTGACAGTCCCCGAGATAGATGTCCAGTTTCGATGGAGTTTGTTTTCCTGATATCTTGAAAACACAAAATGGTCAATATTTCAGAATGTGAAAACTGTAGATCAGTGTAAATACTGCTTTTCCTTGGGGCTGCAGTTCTCCTTCGGATACGCCACATTGTTATGTTCTAAGTTCAAAAGTTCAAGATACCAATATTTTAGAAGAAGAATTTGTAATATTTTAAAGGATGACGTCGTAAAGGAGTAAGGTCATTAACTAGTTGTATTGCTCCGGTTTGATTAAGATCCGTCAGTATCTGGCATTCGTTCGGCATGTGATGAGCATTACTCGTGTAGTTATATCCGATTCGTTCATAATAGTGATGTTGGACAGTTCGGTACGTCTGCCGCGGATCTTCAGCGAACGGGTAGAAACCGACAAATACTATCTTCTGACAGGACTGCGTGGTGGCCGTGTACACTGCGAGACCAGTGGTGGAAAAAGATGCATACGGTACGCAAAGAGAAGAACAGGTAAGTATCTGTCCCAGTCTAGACTTTCTGTCGCTCCTAGTTCAAATTCTCCTCAACATCTGCTTCAATGTACCGTTGAACCGCTCAGATGCACCGTTTGCCATCGGATGGTATTGTGTAGTATGAAACTGTTTCACCCTGTCTCTGATCCTGTCCAGGACTTGAAGAACTTCCCTGGAGTGGATCATCTTGATTTGTAGACAGTAAATCTGCCTTTAGTCTCTTGCTTGCCGAAGACTTTCCTCAGACCTCCTAGCTTGTGTCCAGAATTGGATTATTTATCATTATTTACTTGTACTGTTCAATTTGAAAACGTTGTGGTAAATGTCGTTGAACTGTCTTATAGTAGAATCCCCAAGGAGATACACCTGAAGACTCATCAGACAATTACCAATATTCAACGCGTTCTTGAAGACATTCATCTAACAAGTCGGCGGGTACCAAACACCCCGTCCATAGAAGCCAGCAATCTCTCCACCAGTAAAACTGAAGCGTCCAATCGAACAGTCACTTTCTCAGAGAAGAAATTGTTGCCGTTGAAATTGACTTTTGGACTGTAGAGAGGAGTCATACAAACGAATATGCTAAAAATGATATAGCTAAACGGTGTACAATTTTATACAGCACAGGCAGGCGTACTCTATAATGCTCCTGACTTGTAACTTGTAGACAGTAAATCTGCCTATAGTGTATAGCTTGCCGGAAACTCTCCTCAGAGCTTTAATTTTAATTTGTAACCAGCAGAAAATTCCGTAGCATTTATACGATCGCGATCAGCGATACAATAAAGGAGATATAGGCAATCTATAATTGTACTATTCAATATGAAAACGTTGTGATAAATGTCGTTGAGCTGTCTTATAGTAGAATCCCCAAGGAGATACACCTGATGACTCATCAGACAATTCCCAATATCCAACGCGTTCTTGAAGACATTCATCTTACAAGTCGGTGGGTACCAAACTCCCCGTCCATAGAAGCTAGCAATCTCTCCACCAGTAAGACTGAAGCGTCCAATCGAACAGTCACTTTCTCAGAGAAGAAATTGTTGCCGTTGATATTGACTTTTGAACTGTAGAGAGGAGTCATACAAACGAATATGCTAAACATGATATAGCTAAACGGTGTACAATTTTGTCCAGCACAGGCAGGCGTACTTTATATTGCTCCTGACTTGTGACTTGTAGACACTAAATCTTCCTAGTGTCTAGCTTGCCGGAAACTCTCCTCAGAGCAGTGCAGAAAAAAGTTAGTGTGGAGGCTTGCCTAACTGATACAAATTATTTCAAATAACGGGAGCCTCGTCCTCATTTGTCTTTGTACACTTTTCAAGGGTGCAAAGACTGATGAAAAACTGCATATAATATAAGTACTGCACATTATTATCTAAGTGTGTATTTTTGTCATCAACGGGTTAAATTTAGCCCGTGTTAAACTTAACCCACCACTTTATGGAGAGCCGCAATGCAAATAATGCACCTTTATTATAATGTGTGCTTGTTGCTACATGTACATGTAGATGTGCGCTTATCCTTGTCAAACGCCATACAAAACCTATGATTTAACCATTGCGCGTGACGCATATTTTTTACGCCTACTGGCAAGCAGAGTTTTAAAAAGTGTAAGAAAACTGACGATTATCAATTTTTTCTGATTTATTTCACTATTCATCTATATGATATGTTCTCGTCTCAGGGAAACCTCCATACCACTGCTGTCGAAACCAAATGTAGAAAGCGTTTATTGAATTAACAAATCAAGAAAATGCCAAGGAGACTGGTTGCAAAGCATCAATTACCCGGTTTTCCATAAGACACTGAGTTAAATTAAACCCACTTGTTCCGTAAAACGACGCGAATGACGTATTTTAGCACCATGCTGAATTTAACATTTGATAAGAATTCCACCCTAACAGTTTGTCCTAGCTCTTTCAAGTCAAAATGTTCACATGTATTAGTATGTAGGGAAAGTGGGCATTCAAAAAGCTATGAAAGTATCATGCAACATATCATAGAGAGTTCTTTATATTTTTGTTTGAAATAACTTGCATGAGTGCAGTATGACTTTCAATCCAAACCTTCACAATTGGAACTTCTTCTATTCAATTGTGATGTATGTTTTGTAAAAAAAAACTTGGATAGATGATGCATGTTTTGCGAATTTCATTTTGAGAACGAAAATTGAAGTACAATCATGTTCATATGTCTTATAAACCCCTCAAAAAAAGTTCGGAAACTCAAGTTTCATCGATCATATCTCTCGTATTTTTTAATAAGAATACTCGAAATCGGTGTCACAATAAAGCCTCATTATATACCTTTCAAACGATGCATTATGTGTAGTGATTATGCAACTGGGGCGATTGCAGTAGCCCAGAGAATAGGGAGAATTTCGAGTGTGAAATCAGACAAAAAGATATGGAGTTGACAAAAAATCAGAGCGTTGCATTTTTTTCGAGCTTTTGGGAGGATTTTTTAGCATTTCAAATAAAATATTCATGATTTAAATTGATATCAACGGAAAGCCCAACAACTCTTCTGTATGAAAATGTGACATTTTTAATGATTTTTGTAAAGGGCGGCTGCAGGGAGATGAATGTGGGGGAGCCTCAAAAGTGGCCCATTTCAAAACACTCTGATTTGGTGTCGGTATCTGTATACCATTATGTAGAGGATGTAATGCGACTTGAATGAGTTGGCCATGAATGAGAGGAATTCAATTGAAAACGCATGAATAGTGCCTTGAAATCAGAGCGTTTCAAAATGGGTCACTTTTGAGGCTCCCTCCCATTCATCTCCCTGCAGCCGCCCTTTACAAAAATCATTATAAATTTCACATTTTCATACAGAAGATTTGTTGGGCTTTCCGTTGATATCATATTTGATCATGAATATTTTATTTGAAATGCTAAAAAATCCTCCCAAAAGCTCGAAAAAAATGCAACGCTCTGATTTTTTGTCAACTCCATATCTTTTTGTCTGATTTCACACTCGACCCATCTCCATATTCCGGTTCGCTGCACACACTCCATTTGCATAATCCTTACGATTAATATGCCATCGTAATGAAGAGATAATTTCCATTAAAATGGTATCCAATTCAACAATTTTGATGAATGGAAAGGGTGGCAGTATTCAATAGAATGTTAACCTTTAGAAAACTGATCAACACAGTCATGCACTCGTAAATTGAATGCATTGGGGCCATTTTGCGAGATTTCACTTCCTGCCTCCCCCTATTCTCTGGGCTACTGCAATCGCCCCAATTGCATAATCACTACACATAATGCACCGTTTGAAAGGTATATAATGAGGCTTTATTGTGACACCGATTTCGAGTATTCTTATTAAAAAATACGAGAGATATGATCGATCAAACTTGAGTTTCCGAACTTTTTTTGAGGGGTTTATGTTGGAACTTACCATGACATGTGAATGCACATATATCGTCCAGATCTCAAATCTTTGTTAAACTTGGAAGTATTACAAAATAATGTCCATCTACAGATGTTGCCATTCAAATAAATGTTTTTAATGCAATGTACACACATTACTAGTATTTCAGTCCTTTCAAACTGTCATGTATAAAGTGCATAATGATGATTTTGGAATGTATTTTGTTGTTGATTGATTGTTTTTTTGATTGCTTGGTACTGCTGGTAGTGTAATTAACAATTGTTATAGTACTACCACGGTACTATATACCGTGGTAGTACCATGGTAGTACCACGGTATATTACTGTATAGGAACATGGTATTGTAGTACCATGGTAGTACCACGGTATAGTACTCTGGTAGTACCACGGTATGGTAGTACCACAGTATAGTACCGTGGTAGTACCATGGCATGGTAGTACCGTGGTAGTACCACGGTATAGTACCATGGTAGTACCACGGTATAGTACCATGGTAGTACCACGGTATGGTAGTACCGTGGTAGTACCACGGTATACTACCGTGGTAGTACCACGGTATGGTAGTACCGTGGTAGTACCACGGTATAGTACCGTGGTAGTACCACGGTATGGTAGTACCATGGTATAGTACCGTGGTAGTACCATGGTATAGTACCGTGGTAGTACCACGGTATGGTAGTACCATGGTATAGTACCGTGGTAGTACCACGGTATAGTACCGTGGTAGTACCACGGTATGGTAGTACCACGGTATAGTACCGCGGTAGTACCATGGTATGGTAGTACCACGGTATAGTACCATGGTACTACCACGGTACTATACCGTAGTACTACCATGGTACTACCATGGTATTACCATACCATAATACTACCACGGTACTATACCGTGGTACTACCACGGTACTACCTACAATGGTACTACCACGGACCAACAAAACCACGATATTACCATGGTACTACCACGGTACTACGATGGTACTACCATGGTATAATATATCGTGTTACTGCGATGCCATGGTACTACCATGGTAATACCATGGTAATACCGCGGTATACCATGGTACAGAACCTGGGCCAATATACCGTGTCGACACGGTATTGTACCATGCCATGGTATTACCATGGTACTACCATGGTATTACCATGGTACTTTTTTATAAGGGTGGGGTCGTCAAAGGTCAAATGGACCGATCGCTGCCCGAGACCGAGAACGATACAAAAGTGGACCTTTCTGAATGTGGGGGGGGGGGGGGGGGGGGGGGGGGTACGCACCCAACCCACCCCTTGCTACGGGACTGCCAATACACGAATATATACCGTAGACATCGATACGATATTCCAATCCGAAATCGTATAAAATACGCTGTAGGTAAAAAGATTGTGCGGCATCCGGTGCATTTGTGACCTAGGCATATCACATGTTCTAAATGTGTTTGGGCCAATTTAGTGAGCTTCTCATTCGTTTCAATAAGCGTGTCATTCAACCTGGGAAGAACTTTTCAACAAGACATCCATAAGGAATTAAGGAATTGATGAGTCTCCAGCATGCGGTTAAACATGGTTGAATCATTGGGATAACTAAAAGCAGGCCCGTATAGCCAGTATTTTTCGGGGTGTGAGGAGGAGGGTGGGGGTGGGGGGGGGGGGGGGGGGGGGTGGGGGTGCGTAATTTGGAGAAAAAAACGGACCCGAGATCGATTGATGCCGAGACCAAGACCACTGGTTTGAGTTGGGCACGGGGGGGGGGGGGGGGGGGGGGCTGGATTAGATGGCCAAGACCCGCCGATAGAAAAGTGGACCTTTCATTGTGGGGGTTTCTTTTCACGAATTAAGTAAGCTGCTCAACTTTAAATGTGCATTTTATGATAAAAGCGTGAACACGCGCAGGCGTGACAACTAGGACTGGTATAAATACTAAACAAGTTTTGACATCGAGCCACCTAGAACTGGCTCCTGGTGACCACGGGCGCCATTTGTTTCGAAATGGCTACCAGTGTTCGATGTTGGGTTCCTAATTACATATATGATTTAATACAACTAATCTTCTATCACTGTTTAAATGTTTTTCTCATCTTGTCAATTTTTAATAGATCTATAATTTGTATTTAAATAATTATCATGATTATAGCGCCTCATATGAAATCGTCAACTCTGCAACTTAAATTGACCCCAGTTATCGAAAACACGCCCACTGCATGTCGATCTGAGCTGGACTCGCAGTTTCTCGACTCCCTTCGGGTGGTGCTAGCTAGGGCAGGCGGAAGCAGTTCGGAGGAGACTACTTCCGGGTTAGAATTTATAATGCCAAACTCAAAGCCGGTGCGTCGGCTGATAGTGTGGAAGACATCGGAAATGGCATTTATAAGGTAAATAATGTCATTCTTAAAGGGATCTAGTAACATTGTCCAAATCAACAAAACTTCAAACTAACTGTCTAAACTAAAAAACGGCCACATTCGGGAAAAAGCACCTCAAATTCGAGCAAAACCATGTCATACTTGTGCAAAAACATGTCATTTTCGGGTAAACGGATGTCATATTCGGGCTAACTAATATTACATTCGGGCTAACTAATATAACATTCGGGAAAAATCATGTGTTTTCGGACTAAACCGTCAAAAACATCACTTTCGGGCATTAAAGTGGCAAAGACCCTTTTTCTCCCTTTTTTGTGTGTGTCAGCCGTAAAACGGAAAAGATGATTATTTAGGCAATTATAGACCTCAGTCCCCCTGAAACAAACACAAAATGTGCATGTTCATTGACTGGGTTTTAAGATCAACTTTTATTTATACCTCGTGATTTTGATTTTTGTAAACATCATTGAATTGTATTGTACATGCCACTGCAATTCAGCTTGTAGCTGCGCATGTGGAATAAACTACCATTATTATTATTATACTTTATAATAATTTACTACATGTATTATCATTTATTTTATAATAAGGCTGTTTTGCTCTTTCTAGTTGTCTCCTCAATCTCATATTTTGTATAAATATTTCGTTTGATTGTGTCATTACTGTTGTGCTTTGTTATTGTTATCGTTTTTTATGAGATTCGAAATAAAATTTCAATCGATCAATTATAACGAATTCCACATCCAGCACGCACAAGAAAACTGCTCGATATATGCCTGACCGTGGCATCATATACAGCTCCTCATTTATTAATGATGTAATTCAACCATATTACTTGCATGGCAGCTGTATAAATGTTGCATGGCAACTGAATACGTGTTGCATAGCAACTGTACACACATGCTGCGTAGCAAGTAGCAACTGTATGCACGGTATGTTTCGAGGTCAACTTCAACAATAGTGTGAAACGGGCAGTACGATTTCAATACAATATATAATTATTAATTTATGATGAGCTCATACTCAACTCGTGGCCAGGGTATATTGCTACTGGTTTTGTATTCCGCTCGAACGGTGCGATCATATCGCATTGCGAGCGCGAACAATGGCTAATGAGCCATGCTCAATTTGTTTTATTTTGTTTTTATCGTTTTCACGTTTTCGATCGGGCGCTGCCAGTATCGAGGGTCTGTGAGAAATTGCGAGAAATTACATAGCATACCTTCAAGTGGTATCATTTTGTATATGAGCATTCCATTGGGAAGTTTGACCAGTAAACTAAATCTTAACAAAATAAGCTATCGTTTGATATCAATAATGTCTACATTTACACAGTACTTTGCATTTCTTTGGAAGCTATAATGTTAGTATACAACTAACGAATGGGCTTCTTGTGATAGTCAAATTTATATCCCTCATGAGATCGTTTTACCATTGTATTTGACAAATGATAGTTTTGGACAACACGCGCAATCCCCGCGCAATCACTTGACCGGGCTGTTAGCAAAAAATTAACACTAAAAGTTCGTTACGCGTTCGTCCCATAGATCATGTGTTTAAGCAAAATGCACACGCGTCAAATTTGTGCAGTGCTCTATGGCGCACACGTTCTAGTCACGTGATTGCCATTGCTGGTAAAAACTAACACCCTAGGAAGAAGAACGCCAAGACAGCCAATAAGCACATCCGTGGGAGCGTTAGCACGCATTCATTGCGTATGTGCGACACTGCCAGCGCGTTGGTGCGCACTCGGTTTTGCGTCTTTGTGATTGTATGCGCAAAATAACAATGACTTTAAGCGTATTAGATGCGCCCAGGTTCTGGAGGCTCATCTGGCTTCATTAATGTTGATTGATTTTCATATCAAAATTTACAAGCGATTTTATGAAATATTCAAGAGATTTTCACTTATTTTGCTATATTAAACTGAACACAATCACTGATATTGATGAGTGATATAAAACAACTAACGAATGTGCTTGATTTTGATAGGCAATCTATTACCTCGGTGGGCTCAAAATGACTATTACCCTCAGCTACGCTTCGGGTAATAATCATTTTGAGCCCACCTCGGTAATAGATTTGACTATCACAAGAAGCCCATTCGTTATTTGTATACTATTACCGAGGTGGGCTCAAAATGATTATTACCCGAAGCGTAGCTGAGGGTAATAGTCATTTTGAGCCCACCGAGGTAATAGATTGCCTATCACAATCAAGCACATTCGTTAGTTGTTTTATATCACTCATCAATATCAGTGATTGTGTTCAGCTTATAGCAAAATAAGTGATAATCTCTGAATATTTCATAAAATCGCTTGTAAATTTTGATATAAAAATCAATCGACATTAATGAAGCCAGTATGAGCCTCCAGAACCACGGCGCATCCAATACGCTTAAAGTCATTGTTATTTTGCGCACACAATCACAAAGACACAAAACTGAGTGCGCACCAACGCGCTGGCAGTTGCGCACATACGCGATGAATGCGTGCTAGCGCTCCCACGGATGTGCTTATTGGCTGTCTTGGAGTTCTTCTTCCCAGGGTGTTAGTTTTTACCAGCAATGTCAATCACGTGACTAGAACGTGTGCGCCATAGAGCACTGCACAAATTTGATCGCGTGTGCATTTTGCTTAAACACATGATCTATGGGACGAACGCGTAACGAACTTTTAGTGTTAATTTTTTGCTAACAGCCCGGTCACGTGATTGCGCGGGGATTGCGCGTGTTGTCCAAAACTATCATTTGTCAAATACAATGGTAAAACGATCTTATGAGGGATATAATAAAAATTATACATATTTATATCCCTCATAAGATCGTTTTACCATTGTATTTGACAAATGATAGTTTTGGACAACACGCGCAATCCCCGCGCAAACATGTGACCGGGCTGTTCAACACTAAAAGTTCGTTACGCGTTCGTCCCATAGATCATGTGTTTAAGCAAAATGCACACGCGATCAAATTTGTGCAGTACTCTATGGCGCACACGTTCTAGTCACGTGATTGACATTGCTGGTAAAAACTAACACCCTGGGAAGAAGAACGCCAAGACAGCCAATAAGCACATCAGTGGGAGCGCTAGCACGCATTCATCGCGTATGTGCGCAACTGCCAGCGCGTTGGTGCGCACTCAGTTTTGCGTCTTTGTGATTGTGTGCGCAAAATAACAATGACTTTAAGCGTATTAGATGCGCCGTGGTTCTGGAGGCTCATACTGGCTTCTTTAATGTCGATTGATTTTTAAATCAAAATTTACAAGCGATTTTATGAAATATTCAGAGATTATCACTTATTTTGCTATAAGCTGTACACAATCACTGATATTGATGAGTGATATAAAACAACTAACGAATGTGCTTGATTGTGATAGGCAATCTATTACCTCGGTGGGCTCAAAATGACTATTACCCTCAGCTACGCTTCGGGTAATAATCATTTTGAGCCCACCTCGGTAATAGATTTGACTATCACAAGAAGCCCATTCGTTAGTTGTATATTATCATTCATACATTTGATATAGTGTACTGTTTGCCGTGTTCCTGACCCGTGCAAAAGATAAAATGTGTGGCTTTTGTGTAACATTCGTTGAAGGGTTTTCTGAAATTACAGAAAATAGAAAGATATATGACTCGCAATGTTAAGAAATAGTTTTGTATGTGTTCAAAGTGAGGCAAAAATCAAATCCCCCTTTACCACTTTGTACTGGTCTCGAGACCACCTTTTAGCGGTCTCTACCATCATAACCAATGGTCTCGGCCACAACTAAACAAGTGGCCTCAGTCTCGACCTCAACAAATTTTTGACGGATCTCGGTCTTGGCCTCGAAAATTCTTGACCGACATCCCCCCTCCCCCCTCCCCCACTCGAAATTTGTTGACGGACACTCCCCCCCCCCCCACTCCTTCCCCCCTCGAAAAATGATGTCTGACACCCCCCCCCCCCCCCCCCCCCCCAATCATAGTTTTATGCCTTATTCAAATGAAAGTATATCATCCACCCATGTACAGAGGGTCCTATAGTGGTTATTTATGTAGGGTCCTTTTATCAATAATTATGTTTGTCTGTTAACATGTCTTATATACATGTATGATTGTTATCTTGTTATCTCTTTGAACATATTGGTAATAAAGTTCACTCATTCATTCATTCATTCAATAATTCATTCATTCATTCATTCATTCATTCATTCATTCATTCATTCATTCATTCATTCATTCGTTCATCAACGAGCCCTTTGTCTAGATGCTCTCGCAGAGAGATGTGCCGTTATATTGATGACAATTGTGAATAACTGTCTACGCGTACCGTATCTATTCATATGCAATGGTTTTATCTTGAATACCCCAACGCTCGGACAATGGTGTGTTCTGAAGTTTAATTGTATTGGCCCGTATAGAAACTGTCCTAACTTTTCTTTGCTTTGTAAAGAATATATCGTTAGTAACATCGATATATCCACTAAGAACTGATAAGTAAACGAGGTATATTACTTTATTCTTATGTTTTTAACGTCTATAATGTCCACATGCAGTTTGTTCATACTTGATAAAGATATTATC